>PVJO010001179.1:139839-184870 GCA_004026905.1 Hystrix cristata
TTTTTTTTTTTTTTTTTTTTTACTGTTGACGGACACTTGTGTTGTTTCTAGTTTTGGGATGTTGTGAATAATAATGCCACTAATACTTTCTGGTAGCCATAACAACTCACTGCCATTAGTTATATACCAAGAGTGGGATTGCCGTGTCATGGGATGCACATGAATTCAGCTTCTCCAAAGTGGTTGTATCTACTGACAGCCTGCGAGCCCTAGTTTCCCACACCTTCCCCAGTACAGTACTTGGGGTGTCAGCCTTCCCTTTATGTTTGAGCAATTCTGGTGGGCATGCAGTAATGCCTCCTTGAGTTCTGTAGGCATTTCGGCACAGGGAACAGGTCATGGACAGTGTCTCAAGGGCCAGCTGCTTCTGGGAGGGAGTGACTGGAAAAGCACCAAGGAGGCTTCTGAGACCCGGCTGCAGGAACTCCCCAGCACTCATCACTAGAGGGGGACAAGCATTTGTGCTGTATGTGTGTATGAGTGTGCGGGGCGAGTGAGTGTGTGTGTGTGTGCATATGTTTGTGTGTGGCTGTTTTTCCCATCTGTGACCACCTGGCATCTTTTATTTTATTTATTTTTTTTGGTGCTGGGGATCGAACTCAGGGCCTTGTGCTTTCGAGGCAAACATTCTAACCACTGGGCTAAATCCCCAGCCCCTGGCATCTTTTAAATGCCCTTCTTATGTACGGGAACTTTTAATGAATGTTAATCTTTTAGAGATTAAAATCATAATGTTTCTTTCCCAGTAACCTGTTAGCTACTCAGATGCATCTGGATAAGACTTGGATTTGAGTCGGTAATGCATGGGAGCAGGTGCTATGGTGTGATAGTTAACTGACTGTGTCAATTTGAGTAAGAAAAGCCCAACTAAATTGAATGAACACAGTTCTGGGTGTGGCTGAGGGGATTTACTGAAGACAGATCACCAGCCCTAGGGTGGCATGTCACCTGAAAGGAATAAAAGGGAAACCAAGAAGGAAGCCTTGTTCGTGTCTCTTCAGAGGAGCTCTGCTCTTCATCTTTACCTTAAACATCGTCTCCTGGCTTCCCTTGCAGACCCTTCAGCCTCTACTGCAGACCCCTCGGCCTCCTTTCGAACTCCCCAGGGGACACTGCAGTGAGTTCCAGGCCTTCGACGGGATCCTTCGGCTCTCCAGTCAGCAGAGAGACCATTTGCACTCTTGCACACCCGACTCTGTGGCTGGTCATTGTAAGCCAATCTTCTAAATTCTCATATATTTGTGTATCTTGCATTACATCTGTTTCTCTGGGAAGCACCGACTGATACATATGGGGAACCCATTTTCTGATGGGAGGGTAGGAAGCGCTCTCTTCTTCAGAGGCAGCAGTGGCTGAGTTATGGGCACCCAGGCCCCACTGCCAACTGTGAAAGCTGGAGGGTCCTGTGTTGAGCAGTAGTGAGCTACTTCCTGCTGCATCAGGCCAGCGATGGTTTGGGCAACGCCCTTCACTGCATTATGTTTCAACCTGACTCTGCCACCTGCCCCACCCAAATTCTACGAGCTTTTTAAAAAAAATCTTTATTTGAAAGTAATTTAAAACTTTGACAACTTTGGTGTACATTTCTTAAGAAAAAGAATATTCTCTCTCACATAAAGATAGTCCAGTTGTTGATGTCAGGAAATTTAAATGTTGATATAATATTTTTATTTAACTACCACTTGTGTTTCAATTTTATCAATTGATCCGATAATGTCCTTTACACCATTTTTCACCTCTAGTACAAGATCCAATCTAGGGTCAGGTGTTGCATTCAGTTGTCATATTTCTTGTGTCCTTTAATTTGGAACTTTTTAGGAGCAGAATCCACCGTTTGGAAGCGTATCCACAAACATTCCTTATTATTTGAAAGGGGAAAACAAAAACTATGCAGTGGAGAAATCCGGCAGTGCCTTGCCTGGGTGATCAAAGTGAATGTTCACAGTGAGAAGCAAATGAACATGCGAACCCCAAATGTAATACCCTGAGAAGGACACATCCCTTATGTAATGCGCTCGTTGGGACTGCATCACCCTCATCTAGTCGGAAGGGAGCAGGAGACAAATGTAAAGTGGAAAACTTCTTATTTAATTGAAAGGAGATCATGAATTTTTAATGTTACAAAAAATGAAGAATGTGTTCATGTTGCTAGTACTCTCTAATAAATTCCTTTTTTGTTTGTTTAAACTGCCCAGAGGGGATTTCATTGTCTTCCTTCAAAAATGCAAATAGCATAAGAGCACATTATATCTTTAATCATTATCAATCAGTATCTGAGGATGAATGAGCTTCCCAGACCCCTTTAAAGAAGACAGGTAGCTGTAGGGAGAGAAAACTGAAAGAGACTTCAATTCTTGATGAACCTTACTATTTATTCTGCCTATTTCTATAAATGTTTATGTGTAGATAAAAGACCAAAATTGGTATTCGAGATAGTAAAGAACTAAAAAAATACATGAAAGGGCTTCCTCAGGGAAGATATTTATGTGTCTGGAGACTGGGAAAGTGGAGAGAATTTTGGAGTCAACGGGAAGCTTTAAAAATAAATTTACTGATAGAGCTTCATTGCCTACTGACTCTGTATTAGCCTATAGTATACACCATGATTAGCTCTATCTAGGGCCACTCTGCCCGAGTGTACGGAACACTGGCTAAGCTGATTCTAAAAGATTGGAGTATTTGTTAGAATGTAGATTCAGCTACTGGAAAGGTTCTGAAATAAAGGTAGAACAAACAAGATGATATATTTTCTTATGCTGGAAAAAGCAGTAGATCTCAGTGATGGAGGCCCAGGCTTCCTCTTTCTTGATGTTCTGTGACCTCAGAGGCCCAAATGGTCTAAAGTAGCTCACTATAATAATTGCCTCTGTAATCCAGCCAGAAGAAAGGAAATGTTGTTTCCTTTCTTGGGAAGTGAGTATGTTGTTTCTGCTCACTTCCCACTAGCCAGAACTCAGTGATTTGGTCACACTTATTGCAAAGGAGGGTGGGAAATGTCTTTATTCTGGGCATCCATGTGCTCAGCTGAAAATACCACTACTGGGAGGAAAGGAGGAAGAAATATTTAGAGCAACTAGAAGCTACTGAAACAGGGGATGAAAGAGGAGGGCTCATGAGTAGAGAGACAAAATCTGGGAAATTAAGGCAAGTAGGGATAGGTTAATGGGACACAAGTTGGAGGAGAAGGTCACCAAAGATGAAGATCACTAACTCTACCATCTTGCTGAAGGCAGTCCAGATAATTCCATTTGTAACCTCGGGAACAGAGGATGATATATACATACATATCTTTCATAGGGGAATTTGTGCTATGTCTCTTTTCATTGCTGGGGTATTGTGTAAGTTCACAGAATTACGACTTACCACAGACGAGAGAGAGAACATAAAATGCACACTATTACCTATTAGGAGTCAATATTAAAATTAATTCAGATTTTGAGAGAGTAACATTAGCAAGATGGTAGAATAGGAGTTTTCTGTCCTTATCTCTTCCCGGAAACACTGACTTTGATAATCACCTATGGATATATGTACCTTTGTGATACATTAGGAGTCAAGTGGAAGCTCCTAGCACCCTACTGGAATAAAAAAAAAATTGAGAATAGACACATCCAAAAGCGTAAGAAGAAAAGTTTTACTTTACCTACATCACCCCTTCCCCACAGTGCACAGCTTAGCACCTAGAGAGACCTCTCTATCCCTTGGCTGTGAGAGTCTAATGAGTGCCCAGCTTCCCCAGCCATGTGGGATGCTGCCTAAGAGATCCACTTCTTTCTTGCCCCACCCAGATCGCTGAAGGGATTGGTATGGTTGAATAATCTGAAGGCATCTAAAATCAGAGAAAAGGGGCAGGGGCTCATAGTAACTGGAGCACAGAATTCAACAGACTGGTACAGTATTGTTTCTGTTGACCACCTCACAAATTCCCCCAGGAGGCCCACTATGAACCTCATAAGGAAATACTACCCGTGGCCCTCCCCAACTGACTCACATGCATCCCTAGCACTATGTAGCCCCTCCCTCCCTAGCTGGCAGCATGCATACGCTCTCACGGATGGCCCGAGTCTATAGATTGTGCATGAGCACACACACAGACAGCAAAGCTCTGCAGGATTGGGAAAAGGCACTTACACTTGAATTCTTCAGGGCAATGCCTTAGGGGAAATAAACAAGAGGCTCACAGAACCTGTTATAACTGTTATAATTAGTGAACTCAATAATGGTGCAGGTTACAAAAGTCAATATATTAAAATCAGTCACATTTCTATACACTAACAGGAAACAATATGAAAAAGACATTAAGAAAAGCAAACTCCATGTATGATAGCATCAAAAAATAAATTACTTAAGAATAAGTTTAATCAAGGAAGTAAAAGATCAGTAGGCTCAAAACCATGAAACAGTAAGGAAAAGAACTGAAAAAGACACAAACAGAAAAATATTTTGTATTCACAGATTGGAAGAACTAATTTTGTTATTACGATGTCTATATTACCCAAAGTAATCTACATATGCAGGCAATCTGTATCAAAATTTTAATGGAATATTTACAGAAATAGGAATATCAAACCTAAAATTCATACGGAACCACCAAAGACTCCAAGTAGCCAAAGCAATCTTGCACAAGAAAAATAAAAGTGGATGTTGTCACATTTCCTGATTTCAAAAATAGTTTACAAAGCTATAGTAATCAAAACAGTGTGGTACCAGCATAAAGACAGACATATAGACCAACAGAACAAAACAGAGAGCCCAGAAACAAACCTGTATACAGTCACCTGGCCTTCCACAAGGGCACCAAGACTGGAGAAAGGGTAACCTCTTCAACAAATGGTCTTGGGAAAAGTGGGTATCCACATGCTGAAGAACGAAACTGGATCCTTACCTCACACCACATACAAAAATCAGCTCAAAATGGATTAAAGACTGAAACACAAGACCAGAAACTGTAAAACTACAAAAAGAGAAACTCTTCTTGACATTGGTTTGGGCAATGATTTTTTGGATATGACCTCAAATACACAGGTAACAAATCAAAAATAGACAAGAGGGATTGCATCAAACTAAAAAGCAGAAAAAGGACACAACTGACAGCATAAAGAGACAATGGCAGAATGGGATGAAATATTTGCAAACCATACATCTACTAAGGGATTACTATCCAAAATATATAAAGAACTCAAACAACTCAAAAGCAAAAAACAAGGCAAAAACAAAACAAAACAAAAAACTTGACTAAAAAATGAGCAAAGGATTGACATTTCTCCAGTGAAGTCGTGCAAATGGACCTGAGCTATATGAAAACTTGCTCATCATCACTCATCATCAGAGAAATGCAAATCAAAACTGCAATGAGATATCACCTCACACTTCTTAGAATGGCTATTATCAAAAAGACAAAAGGTAAGCGTTGGTGAGGATGTAGAGAAAGGGGAGCCCCTGTACACTGTTGGTAAATTGGTACAGTTGTTCTAGAAAAAAAACATGAAAGTGCCTCAAAAAATAAAAAATAGAACTATGACATTATCCAGCAATCCCACTTCTGAGTACATATCTGAAGGAAACGAAACCAGAATCTCAAAGAGATAGCTGCTCTCCTCTGTTCATTGCAGCACTAGTCACAAAAAGCCAAGATATGGAAACAACCCGAGTGTCCATATGGATGAAACTGAAGGACATTAGCTAAGTGCAATAAACCAGGCACAGAAACACAAAATACTGCATAATCTCACTAATATGTGGAACTAAAAAAGTCAAGTTTCTAAATACAAAGATTAGAATGGTAGTACTAGGGACTAGGGGTGGTGAAGGAAATGGGAAAATGTCAGTCTAAGGATGCAAAGTTTTAGTTGAGCAGGATGAATACTGGTGATCTAATGTATATCATGGTGATTGTAGTTAATATTGTGTTGAATACTCCCTTAGCAGTGGGGAAGATATTTTAAAACAAGCGAATCTTCTCCTTGTGCTTCAAATTTCCCCTTGTAGAAAGCCTTTTTTGCTCTCTCTAGTACTTGTCCTCTCATCATTCTCCACAGAGCCAACAGAATGATCTATTCAAGTTAAATTATATTATGCTTCTGCTTAAAATCCTCCAATAGATTTTCCTCTCATTTTGAATGAAACCCTCCTGTGTCTACAGAGCCTGGCATGATTAGGACTCTGCCTCTGAGCCCATGTTTTGCTCACTTCAGACCAGCCATACTGGCCTTCTTGCTGTTTTTTTTTGTAATATGTCAAGGTTATTTTCACCCCAGGACCTTTGAACTTGTCATTCCTTTTGCCAGAAACAGTTTCCAGATACTCTCATGGCTTGCTTTCCAATTCAATTTTAATATTTGCTCAAATACCACCTCCTCAGAGAGAACTTTTCTGACTATAATAAGACAGCCACCCACTCAGCCACTTCCTATCCTTCCTTTTTGCTGTGTTTTTTTTTTATTATTGCACTTATCACTCCCTGGAATGACACTGCCTGTTTATTTGTTTACTTGTTGTCTATCTCCACCCTTGTGACGATTGGGTCATCTCCTGTCAGGTTCATGCTACACAGGGCCTGGCTGTACCAGGAGCTCAATTAACATTTGTTGAAATAATAAATCACTGACTCTACTTACAAATAAAACTGATCTTACAGATAGATGGCTCTGGCTCCCCAAGTCCACCCCACCACAAATTAGAAACTCATAGCATATTCCGAAAAGCATGTGGATTAGCAAATTTCATGTCAATGACATTTTCGTCTTTTTTTTTCTTTTTATGAAAGGAAATTTATTTCAAAAGCATAAGGGAACATTTTACATTTAAACAAGATGACAAACGGGTGTCTTGCAAGAGAAAAGAAATCAATGGCATGAAGTTTTGCATTTGAATTTCTGAAGCAAAAAAACTCTAAGTTGTACACTATTGCCTTAGGAAAGGAAGGGGAATAATGAAGTGTTAGGGGAAGGAACAGTGTCAAATCAGTATCGAATTTGAGAAAGTCAAGTCACTTTTGTTCGACTTTAAGTTTACAAATACGCTTAAAAAGAGAGGAAAAAATTACACTTAAACATTCAAATTTATACAGCTGTAGCCCCAACATAGTTTCTGTACTTGAAATGGCTTTAGGTCACTGGCTGATCTGAGGTGCAGACCAGCTGGTAGAAGTTTTCAAATGGTAATTGCATGTTCCTCTGTCTGGTCGGGTTCCAAGGGAGCTTAGGTGCAGCTCAGTCTTTTGGAATGTTTAGAGATTATTGCCATCACTCCATAGTCAAGCTGACCAATTTCTTATGCTCACATGTACCATTCTAGCCTTAAGAAATATTTTCCCCATAGACATGTGCAGTAATTCTAACAAAAGGGTTTTGTTTATTCCCAGTGTAGAAATAATGGTAATGAAGACACCTGAATTAGAATCACAAACTATTCCTCAAAAAATACATCAAACTACTAGAAATATCATTTGGGCATCTGATTTTAATAGCAAATTTGGGGAGAGAAGGTTAACTATGGAACAAAAACAAATGAAATAATCAAATGCAGAACAATGGGTCTATGCTACTAAAAATGCCCGTGACATCAGACACTCCACAAGCCTCCCCTTTGTTGTTTTAACCTAAGGCTTCTATTCGCTAACTTATACAATAATTTGTTTAATAACCTGAGAAGTTAAAGTCTTGAAAGTGGCAAAAGCAAACTGAGAGCCTCCCTTACGTATTGGTACTATGTTATCAAGTCACCTTTCCTGGGTAGCTCTGGTTATTAACTCTCCAACTCCTAAATTATACTGTCTCATTCCGTAGAAACCTATATATACATCAGATTTGACTGTATTTTACCAACAGCGATCTCCAAATTTGTCTTTGAAAACACAGCCGTTGTTGTTTTAGTTTTAAATAACAATAATCATGTAATTGCAACTGACTCAAAATTCCTCTCTACTAGGAGGAATTAGATAACAAAAAACTTAGATAACAAGTCAGTAATGGACTTAGTCTCAAAAGGATAATCACTGTGTCAAAGACTACCCATTGCTGGAACTTAAAATATTGATTTGTTGCGTACTCAAGTATCACAGCATGCGTATATATATGTGCGTACAGTACATACACACATACATACAGACAGACATATACTTATTATACACACACATTTCTATTCAAATAGTAAGATCCCATATTCAAAAGCTGTATCCCAATATGTGGAGAAGGGTAAAGCAATGCAAAGCAATTTACTTCCTTCTAAAAATGTACTGTCATTTCTACATTTTAAGAAAGCTGGTTGTTTTATTTTTATACTAGCAGGGAATGCTGTACAACTGCCTAGTAGCTTTATTAACAGGGAAAATAAAATGTTAAGATTGACCATTACTATTCTCCATATAGTGGATAAAAATACTAAAACGAGAACAGAAAATCAGCAACCTTTCAAAACTGATCTCACCAGATATCAGAACTAGACTGAATTTCATTACGTTTTTTGACTCAAACTGCTCTCAGTAACAAATTACCAAGATGTTTTAAAAGTAAAAGATTTACAATATGAAATCTGAATAATGATGATATTGCAAAAACAAGATTGCAGACAAAGCATCCAAAAATATTGTGGTTTTATCTCGGACACACCATGGTCTGTTACAAAAGTAGATTATACATACAAAGGTACAAAGAACATTAAGTTTTCAACTGAAGGCAGCAGCCCTTTTAATGGGACATCCCCTGCAATCCGATGGGTAGTAGAATTTACATTTATTAGGCTCATGACAATGCTGGAAGAATGTGATGTCTTGTTCAGTAGAGTCTTCCTTGACTACGATTTCCTCGCGTTCCCCAACCTCGGCCACCTCTACTTCCCCTGAAGACTCCTCTCATAATTCAAGTTGCCCAGATTGCTGCTGTCCTTCCCACTGGGGGGATTATAAATCTGCCTGGCATCCATTTTTGGTCCTGCTAGAGATATCTTGGGTGGTGAACCCGAAGCTGTATCTTCACTGGCTCTCTTTTGCCCGATCTCAACTTTCTGTAACAGGTTTCCAGGATAATGTTACCATGCTCTTGTAAGAAGGAGGAATGTGGAAGAGATCCTTGATTAAAACATTAATATTGTTTGTTATTTTCAGTGCAATAACTTTAATCTTGTTCTCTTCCGTTTTTAAGGCCTTGCCCGTTTTACCCTGGAGAGCCAGGTGAAGTTGTCGGATATAAACCTGCAAGGCCTGTGCAAAGTACTGCAGCCTGATTTTGAAATCTTTGAGCTTTTCTGCATTCAGTTTGGCTGTTAAGAAATCAGGAAGTTTTTGGCCCAACTGATGGAAACTGTACAATGAACATTCCACATAACTGAACTGCAACTTGGGTTCTTCATTACCAGCATTCTCCCCATTTTCTGCTTCTTCTGGTGGAAGAAGCATGTACTCCAATAACTTATCAAATAGTTTCCTTAAGTTTGTTTCTAGCTCCTCCATGTCACCACAAAATGAGCTCATTTCTGCCAACAATTTTAACACCTCCAACTGTACATCAAGAACTCCACTGGCGTAGTCAAGGTACTGAGGTTAGGGAGAACATGGTCACAGAAATAGGTCACAGACCTTGCGGAATGGACATTTTTGGAGAAGAGCGGTACTGCCTGCCAAGTGCACTGTAACAGCCTGTCCACGCAGTTGGGGGCCGAGGGGTTGAAGGTCTGCTCCAGGTCTGCCTGTTCGGCCACCAGCTCTACCAGCTGCTGTCTTCCACTCACAGGCTGTAAGCTTTTAACCCAGACAGTATCTTCATGAACAGAACAAATTCTTCACCAGTCACATCTTCTAGGACCTTTTTGGATTCAGTTAGTATACATTCTTCTACTTCCTTTGTTAAGACTTCATCTGGTGAGGTCTTAAACTTTGTAGAAAGGAACTTAATTGCTCGTTCTCTAACAATGTCCTCTCCTTGAAGTAGTTGGCTAAACAAGGCACCTAATGTTCCTTTTGCAGCCATCTTAAATATACTGAACAGGGCATTGTTCACTAAGTTAAATTCTGCAGAATCATCTGTCTGCAAAAGTTGGGTCAGTATACCCTTCACTCGGGGAAGATCTTCTCCACTGGCAAACTGAGGCAGCTCTTTAATTGCTTGGCGTTGAATTGATACGTCTTCATCTTCACAGAGGTCTAACTGTGCATTGATAGCCGAATCTGCCAATTCAGGAAAATGCTTGAAGAATTTAGGGATAAACTGAGCTGCTAATCGTGTTTCCTTCGTACCACCTTTCACACCGTCCGGTATCACTTGATAGGCATCTCTATGCTGGCCCACTTGCTCTGTGGCCTCGGCGAGGGTGCCATAGTTGCGGTAAAGCTCCTCCAAGTCGGCGTGGTGAGCGACAAGCCCGGGCCCGCTCCCGCTGTCGAGGTCATCGCCGGCGCCACCACCGCCTGGGAACTTCTCCAAACCCGAGACCCGCACTATTACGTCTCCTGCTGCCGCCAGTCACCGCTTCAGTCTTTTCTTGAAATAACTTCAGAGCATGATTTTAATTGTTTCAAACAAAAACAGAAGCTACATCATTTTACATGTGCTGGTGAGTATCAAACATACACGTAAATGTAAATGTAACACTTATCGGGAAGGATAGAAACACAATATGCAGCGATTATCTCTGTTCATGCTTCAATTTTAAAAGCTAATTGTTAATTTGAAATCATTTAAAATTAAACTAATTGAAGTTGGTTAAACTTGGCTTCTTAAAAAAAAAAAAAAAAAAAAAACTTGGCTTCTTGCTTTATATACAATAGTTGTGAACTTCAACTGTGCTTATAAAGTAAATATTTATTAAGAGACAGTAATGACTTATCTAGACATAACCATCACAAACTAAATGCCTTTGTGAATTTAAGTGTAAACTGGAGAGTAATTCATACAGTGCCCTAATCGTTCTGCTCTATTGTGTTTTGATGATACAAACAGTAGTTTCCCATATCCATTTTCTTGGTGAGATTTACTTATTTTGCTATTCAATAAAGTTGCTATACTTAAATCAGCTTATAAGTCATACCCTACAAACTTCTCTTAGGAGACAATCATCAGAAACCACATTGTCACTGATATTTCTGAACAGCACAAGTACTTTGAGAGGCACACTTCAAACTTAAGAGGGTGTAAAAAACATGGAATTCTGTTTTCTGGGGTTTCTCATTTTTATAGTGCTACTGATTTGAGACAATATCTCTTCTAGGAGCCAGTGTAACTTTGTGTGCTTGTCAGGAAAAAAAGTAAAAAGACGCCCTCCCAGCCAAAAAACCGGGCAACAAAAACCTCAGAAGCCTACATCAAGTTTGTCCAAGCTGTAGCGAGGCCCACACTTTTCTAAGAAGCAGGATAGAGTGGTGAATGTGGTTAATCTTTGCTTTGATTTCTATTCAATCCAACTCTGGGTGTCGCTCAGCCCACCTGTCAGTCTGAAAGGCTCACTCTCCAAAGCCTGTCTTGGAAGTACTCTGAGACTATTCATGACCTCCTCTGTGAAGTGAAATATTTGTTATATGTGAATAAGATCTGAATAAAACTGGAAAAAGTGTTTTATACAAAGTTATTACATGGAGTTGAAGAGACTGCAAACACCAAAGTTAGGAGAAAACAGATGGGCAAATAATTCTCCTGTGGACTCATGCACAAATCAAAATGGTGGGTTAGTAGGAAAGACACAGGATGGAATGGTGGTAGAAGGTGGGTTGGTTTCTGGGTGGTTCAGCGATGGAACCCTTTGGAGGGCACCAGAGAGCCTTGCAAAAGTACACCGTGCTTTAAGGCAGCTGGTCTCTAACCTCAAGGGGCACAGGGGAGTTACCAGGGGAGAATTTTCTTTTCTTTTTTTGTCTTCCTTTTTTTTATTAATATAAGTTCATGATATATAATAAATGCATTCATTGTGGGGAATTTGTATGTATGCATATTGCATCTTAATCTTTTTTACTTCTCCTTCCCCTCTGCTCCCTCCAGCTTCCAATGACTCTCTTCCTTACTCTGAGGGCTTCAGATATTCTCTGGAATTGCAGTGTGGGCTGGATACCTTTCATTTGATCCCCAGTTCTATTCTCCATCCTGCTCTACTCTACTCTGTGTCCAGGGAGGCTGCCCTGTATACATTATATCACTAGGCTGCTTTGCCCTCCCTCTTCTGGCTGGGTTTGGCCAATATGAGGTAGTCGCAGGAGTTTAGAAGGCAGGGGAGAGTGGAGTTGGGATATTTATTCTCTAAGTCCCCTCTTTGTTAGGTCAAGATAGTGTGCTGGCTTTTGTGGTGCAGAGAACAGCTCACATAAGATGGCTGACTCCACAGCTACCTTTCTGGGGTCTGGTTATCGCTCTTCTCTTTGCCCTCCTAGGCTTAGGCCTGGTACTGGTCCCTGCTGTTACTTGTTCTCCTTTGAGATTTCCTTAAACTCCTCGATGAACCCTAATCAAGTGAACCATTTGTGTCCAACCAAGTCCCTGCTGGTGGATGTTGGGTAGGGAGTGAGTGGGATGGCTGGCTGTTCTGTTTGGGTAAAAAGCTCTCCAGGTCCAAGTCAGTCACCTCCTTGTCTTTAGCGGTCCTTCTTTCCAAATCTTTCTTCAGAATAACAAGAAAGGCTAAGTTAGGAAGAAGCGAGAGGAGAAACGGTGAGAATGGGGAATACAAGCAGTTATTAAAGCAGAGAACTCTTGGGATACCACCATTTTCCTTTTTCCTTAAGGGTCCATGGAAATCCTGATTAGCCCCAAAGCAAGTACTGGATAGCAAAGACCAAACTTGCCAATTTGCAAAACCAATTTGGATGTGGCCACTCATTAGACTACTCGTGTTTTCCTTTAAAAGAGAAAACAGTACACAGGAAACATTACGCTTCTTTTCCTCCTCTCCGACTATTTCGACTAATAGGTTTGTGGATTAGTCACTTCGCTAATGAATAGTTTTATCCTGGCCCTCAGTAAACGAGGCCAGAGCAGGGCCTCATAAACTCTTGGAAAATCTCATGAAAAGTCCTGTTCTTGTTGACCCATTAGTAGAGAGGTGAGACTGCCAGGGACCAATGTTTATATATCTTTAACTGTATTTGGAAATTTAATTATTTTTCTAAAAAATTCAAGTGAGAAAAATAAAAGATTTTATAATAACAGAATGAAAATAATACATTCCAAGACGTAGCATGTTACTATTTTTTCACTGACCTCTAAGATTTTTATATTCCAGAAAAGCAAGCAAGGGGAAGACACGAGTGCATCGCAACCAGGGGTGGTTGTATCCCCCAGGGGACGTTTGGCAATGTCTGGAGACATGTTTGGCTGCCAGACCTGGAATGAGAATTCTACTGGCATCTAGTGGGTTGGGACCAGGGACACTGCTAAACATCTCATAATGCAAAGGACAACCTGTACCCTGCCCCCCAACAAAGAATTATCTGGCCAACAGTGTGAGAAATTCTTCTCTACATGAAATTATAGCTCAATTAGTGAGGAAATGGATGTTAAATAATGTTCCTAACTTTGCAATTTAAAAACCACACTTCAATTAAGTTAGGTACCTCTGGTTTACCCATATCACATAAATCACCCACTAAATATTATTGCCTTAGAGTTTGAGGCATTTTGAAAATGGAAAGTTTATTGCAGTGTGTAATCGATGTTTTTCAAAATAGAAACCAGGCTAGTTGGTCGGATGGAATAAAGTAGTTTTGGAGTACATGGAGTCTTTTTTAAAAATGGCCTCTTCAATCAAAAGCATTTTCCTTGTGGACTGCATGGTTCTATCTAAAGAGGCACACAGCCCTAAAGGAAGTGGTCTTAGGTTCAGATTGGGGATTGAGGTAAGAGTAGTGTAGTTAGCATCTTGACCATTAGCAACTGCAAAGAAGAAAATCTAGTGCTATTTGGAAGGATTTTACCAGACACGAAGGTATCAAATGTCGTCTCTCTTTCCTGCCCAAAATAGTTCTGGCTTGAAAATGAGGTCCTCAAGGTGTCTTTGAGTAAGGAGGAAAAAATCTGTTCTGGGAATTGACTACTGTAACCCTCCCCTCTCCAACTATTGAGGTTTGCTGGTGAAAGAAGAGGCCAAGAGATTGTGTTACTTATCATGTTCGTTGCTAAGGAATGTGGGATGCTTGTAAAAACCCCTTTTGTTAAGCCTTACTCTGTGCTGGAGAAGTAGGTTCAGGAGGACTCAAAGAACTATTGAAGACTCTAAAAACTTTTTATAGCAAAGAAAAATCAGCCTGCTATTAAAAGTAATGAAGATGCTGGAAAAGAATACGTGAAATCTCTGGAAGGATGGAGATATAGGAACTATTTTAAGGTCAGCCTCCAAGAAGATGGTAAAAAAACAAAACAAAACAACAACAACTACAACAAAAAACCAAATGTGGCCAGGTGGAGGGAAATACAGCACCAACTTTTCCAAATTAATTCCCAGGGGAAAAAGTGATCCTATGCAAAACTGCAGCTTTGATGACTGTTCTTCTGAGTCTATTAGAAGAATCTGCTCAAGGGCCTCACCAATTCAGGAGCTTGAAAGAACATTTGAGAATTAGATGAAATTTCTGCTCCTTTCTAAAGGAATGTTCCTAGAAACAGAAATTGGTCTGCTCAGACTGACAGTGCTAAAGCGAAGAGCTCAGATAGGCCTGAGCTGAAGGAATTTAACCAGGTTGTCCAAGTAATGGATAAAGAGTGGACAAAACTTGCTGCCAAAGTTGTGCAACCTGGCCTTTACGGACCATCCAAGCTCAGTTCCCTGCCAGCTGAGGGTGTTGGGGAGTGTCTGGCCGTTGTGGCTGACCCCCACTATCTGGCTTGCCAGAAATAGATTCTCTCACTGACACTTTTTAAAAATTTTTTAACCAAGAACATGTATTGGTACAATGTACATATAATGGTTACATTCATCACATTTATTTTGTACCTGTACATGATGCATCTTGGTTCACTGACACTTTTAAGAATATTCTCATTCCCAGGGCATCAAGGTCTCATAAGAATAGGGTGATTAGTTGGGGTCAGTATACTCCAGTGATGCGAGTAATAACACAAGAAAATTCCAAATGAAAAATGCTAACAATCTTTATTGTGGAATTGTTTTGAGGCTTAACCAACCAATAGTTTCTTCTAATCAATAAGATGTTTGCAAAAGTTTTGGATTAAGATAGCAGAAAGTATTAAAGTAGTATTTGAAAGCAAGAGAGTAAACGAGGAAGAAGAAGAAGAAGAAGAAGAAGAAGGAGAAGGAGAAGGAGAAGGAGAAGGAGAAGGAGAAGGAGAAGGAGAAGGAGAAGGAGAAGAAGAAGAAGAAGAAGAAAAAAGAATTTAATATAGTAGCAATAAGGATTAGCAAGAAAGTAAAGATGGTCATGCCCCAAAAGGGAATAAAACTAAGAACGGTAATACCTGACATGTACTTAACTATTACCATATGTGAGAGGCTGCTAGGTACCTTAAAACGTTATTGTATTGAATCTTCCTCACAGCTCTAAGTAGATACAATTACCTCCATTTTGAAAAAGAGGATCTGAAATGTAAAGCCTTTAAATAACATGCCCAAGTTCCCATAGCCACACAGCAGCAGAGCTGGGATTTGAATCCATCCATATTGGTCTGTCTCCAAAGTGCAAGCTATTAAACACTATATTCTACTGGCATTTCTGGCTCTGAGGTGGAGTAGGATGTCCCGGGGGAATAGCTGAAGTTTCGTCACTTGGGTTTTTAGACTGAGCAAAATATTAGTATGTGTGTCATAGGAAGTAGTCTCTAATGGCTCAGGGGTGAGTTAAAATCAGATCTGGAACTTCCATTTCTGGATGTTAAAGATGCTCCATGAGCAGCATTAGCCAATTAGTGCAGCCATTACATTTTTGACAGTTTCCCCACACACGCTTTCTCATCTGATTTTCACTGAAACCTTGTGAGGTAGGCAGGCAGGCCATGTGTCACCATACTCTTTCTCAAAAATGTGACAGGCGGTCCCATCAGAAATAAGGCACCACCGTTATTTATCATTAAAAATGTGTGGGAGGAGGGAGAAATGTGATTCCAAAAATGTTGCTTATTTCAATCCTGAGTGGTTCATAGGAGTTTATAATTTATTTCCATAACAGTGTGATTGCTTCCTTTTCAACAAGGCTTTGACTCACTCAGAGGAATGTATTCCATTACATGTCTGCTGGCTTCAGGCTTCATGTAGAGCCAGTTGGTTGCCATGACAACCGGGACTAACAAAATACAAACCATGAACTCTCTTAATACTGATGACTTGCTTGTAACAGCCCACCTCAGAACTCTGGAAGCCGATGGTGTTTCTGAGGTAGTATGTATTTCTACCCTCATCCATTTAGGGGGGTTCTTCCTTCTAGTCTGAAAACAACCTGAGGACATCTGCTTTGGGTTCAAGGGAAACTTGGACATAATGCTTTTTGACTCTGTGGCTAAAGAGTGTTTTAAAAGCAGTGTCTTCAGCTATGTTACTCTATTCTTTATTTTAATTCCTTTTTTATTAGTGTATGTTTGTGATCCAAAGCAATTACATTCATCTTGGGGAATTGGTGCATATACGAATTACATCTTAATCATTTTTACTTCTCTTCCCTCTCCCCACCTTCCCATCTCCCTACTCTATTCTTTAAAAACTTGCATTTTTCATACCAAATAAATTTTAGCTCTGGTTTAGGCGAATAAAAGGCTAATATACCAAATTTTACTAATGGCTTCACAAGGCCAATCCCTTCAGCATTTACTAAAGTATCCCACTCTTATAAGGAGATGTTTATTCACAATACCAAGGGAAATAGGATAATATATTTACATTTTGAAAAGCAAAATAATTTCTAAGATATTATAAAGCATCACTGGTTATAATTAAATGGAAAGTTGGAAGAAAGAGAAGTAAGAAGGTTTAATTTGAAATATTCTCCTAAATTGTGGTGGACCTGTTTTGCCTTGTCAGCATCCATCCCCAAATCTTCTGATACAATTTCTCTTTGGGTAACCACCCGCTCCCCTCTCTCCAGTCATGTAAGTCGAGTGCAATTGACCTCACCCTAGTTCCGTGATGGCATGTACAAGCCTGGCCAATCAGACTACTGTACCCCTGTGGATATGGGGGTTGGTTTAAGGAGGGCCACATGACCAAAGCCAGGTCAATCTGAGCCAGTAAGACAATTCCATGAATTTTGTTGGAGCTCTTGAGATGGAAAAATAGTCTGCTGAGGTTGCCGAACAGTTGGGTGAAAAAACCTGGAGTCACTGTCAGACATCTTGCTGACAGGTGATAAGCTGCCAGAGAACAGAGTTTACTTAGAGGGAAAACGGAAGAGAGGAGGAAAGAACAAGACCAATTTCTGATAGTTTTGTTGGAACCCCTAGATTCAGCCTTACCTGAAGTCTGTCTCTGAACTTTTCAATTGTTTGACCTAAGACATTTCTTTTCTCCTTAATTTTAGTTTAATAGGAATTATTTGCAACCAAACTAGTCCTGATGAATATAGAAAATATATCTATATTATTTAAATACATTTAATAATTAAATTGGTTTGAAAAGCAGAAGAAATCTTCAGGGATGCTGTTTCAGTGAGTAAATAATTACAGCATCTAATAAGTCTATTGATTCCCTTGTAATCAACCCCTTAGGAGAAGTATATTTGTTTAAATATTTTAGAAATCTATCTTTACAATCTTATTTATGATTTTAATGTGCGCTCCTGAGAAATAGTTGCTCATAAAGGATAAATTTTGACTCCCATGTTAACTATAGCACATCCAGGGGATTTTATTGTAGAAATCTTACTCAGTCTGACAAATAACTGGACACGCTGATGTCTTGATCATGGACAATTTTACAGTTCCAAAAGAAAATCTAAGAACATGCTGTTTTTAAGTATGTAGTTTCAACTTATGATTACATTTACTTTTTGTTCCATAAGTCACTGTATAGGTTTTTTAAAAAATTATAAAACATTTGGAAGCTCAGCCAAAAAAAGACCTTAATGGCCTATGCTTAGTATCTTGTTCCTCTTTAAACATTTCCAGGAACTTTATAAAATTTCCCAATTTTTAACCATCTTAAGAAGTGAATGTACTTACTTTCATAGAATCTCTGAAGTATTAATAAAATGCTAAATGTTACCTTACAAGAGGGATTCACCCAGGCCAATCCAATCAGAATTTTTTGGAGTGGGATCCTGGCATCATTGTTTTTAAAAGCTCCCCAGGTGATTTTAATGTCCAAACAGGGCTGAGAACAACTGTATTAAGGGAAATATTGACTAGAATCTAGGATTTGATTGAGTCGAGAATCATTTAATAAATACTCCTGAAAATACTCTTAACTTCCAAAATGTATAAGAGGATCGCTGTCTGCCATGTGTTAGAACATCATTCTTCCTTCCTTCGAGGAGAGTTATCTCCACTACTGCCTTTGGCTGCTGTCTATTTGAAGACTTCACATAGTCGTTGCTCATTTTCCCCAGTTAAGTGCTTAACTTACTGCTTTTCCACCTCTAGCTAGTAATACTTAGAGGAAGACTTAAGATTATCGTCTTTGATGATAGTGACATTTTCTCAGTTCTAAACACTGCACAAACCTAAAAAGACCCAAAGAAACTTTTACTGAGAGAAAGAATAATATCTTGAGACAAAAATGGCAGGATGAAGCCAATCACAGAATTTCTTTCCTTTAATACAATCAGCAGGGAATTTAAAAATAGCAAAATTTTACCAATTTCCACCATAGAAGAAAAGAAGTATGACCTTGTGCTGAAAATTTGAAAAAATGAAAATAAAAAACAGTCAGAGGAAAAACTGGATAATTTGGACTCTTTTTCTAGCTCAGTTGTGTGCTGGAGCTGGTTCACGGTGGTTTTCAAGAACCTATAGTCCAATTGCCGGGTGTCTTTCAGGCCATTTGATAAAGACAGCAATTATTAAAAATTAACTTACATAAATTTATAATGAAATAAGTTATACTTAAAACAAAGATAGCAAATTCTCAAAAATCATCACTATCTAATGTTTTACTTCATTTTAATATTACCTATGCTCTTGAGTCTATTTCCATCTATCCTAACCATACAAAGGAATACTATGTAATGGTGAGGTATACTAAATAACAGCGCAGGCTCCAATTCCACATTTAGTGACAAATGTCACATTGGCAGTTTAAAACTGGCTATGTTGGTGGTATTTATTGGCATATCTCATACATTAGGGTTTTTGTTTTCGAGAGCCAATTGTCAAACACTTACCACCGTGCCAGTTCTTACCTCTTGCTCATCACCCCCTCATCTGCCTATGGTCACACGGAGTCATACCGGGAAAGAAAACAGTGAGTTGACAAAAAAATCACAGTCTCAACATTAACTTCCAATTTAGAGAGAAGTCACTTAGTGGGGAAAGTACCCAACACCAGGAAACACCAAGGAAAACCCCTGATTATTTCATCAGACAGAAAAACTAAATCCCGAGTGGATTAATATACAATTGGAAGCATAAATTACAAGCCCAAAGATGCAACATATTAGGAACGGGATATTCCCTAAGTATGAGATCTGAATCCATGTCCCTAACAATGGTGACACACAACTCCAGCTGAACTCTCTACTTCTGCCTCTACAATCATATCATGAGGGTAGAGAAAAGTCTGTAGAGCCTTATTTATACCTTGAATTCAAGCTCTAAGAAGATGAATACATTTTAGGTAAAAGAGGCTCCAGAATTCATCTACATATGTCAGAAATAACAAAAGTCCTATATTCACTTTTCATCGCTGTGACAAAATGCTGAGAGAAACAACTTAGAGGAGAAAAGGTTTGTTTTGGTTCAGGTTTCAGAGGTTTCCGTCCACAGTCAGCTGGCTCCATTGCTTTTAGGTTTGTCCTGAGGCAGAAACATCACGACGCTGGGAGCAAGTGGTGGAAGGGGGTGCACAGCTCAAGGCAGCTGGGGCGGGGGTGCAGAGATAAAGAGCCCAAGAGGAAGGGGCAGGCACCAGATACAGTCTCCAAGGTCATGCCGCCATGATCCACTACCTTCAGCTAAGCCCCACCTCCTGTTTCCATCAGCTCTCAGTAATGCTATCAAATTACAATCTCTTGGTATATTGATCCACTGACCACATTAGAGCTCTCATGAGCCAATCATTTCCCAAAAGCCCATGAGCAATGAAGTCTTCAATCAAATGAGCCATTTAGAGGACATTTTGGACCCCAACCATAATAGGTCCAGACAGCTGCCAACATTGAGATTACGAAAATAAAAGTCAGACAAAAAACCTAAGGTGGAATGCTGAAACAACAGATGTGTCAAAAAAGGGAAACGTCTAAGTTAAGCAAACAAAATGAGGACCAGAATAATACTGTTAGAGGTTGAATAAATTAATTAGAGTCCCTCTTTTTTTTTTTTTGTGCTGGGGATTGAACTCAGGGCCTTGTGCTTGCAAGGCAAGCGCTCTAACCACTGTGCTAAATCCCCAACCGTGAATAAATTAATTAGAAACAGCAAAAAGAATAAATACAAGGTGCAACATCAAATTAATGAGTGAGAAAAGTTTGAGGATATATAGTTGCAGTAGAGAAGAGACAAATGTTAAAATTGTAGAATATTAGTAACTAAATAGAATTGGATTACAACTCAACTAGGGGATTGAAATTAACATCACACATGAGGATCAGAGAGACATCAGATGGATGTGAACTCCTGAGAAGGACATAAAAACTTATATTGTATTCTGGCTGGGAATATACACCTGGAGGTAATGAACATTCCATTTTTAAAAGAGCAAAAGGTTGGTATTCTTTTAACATGTCAATGTCATAAGAGACAAGTGCTGAGGAAAAGATTTATATTAAAGGGAAGTAAAGAATGTGACACATGACAACTAAATGTAATATACAAACCTCTAGAAAATTCTGAATTATAGGGAAAATGCTATAAAGAACATTATTGGGTCAATTGACAAAATTGCAATATGCATAATAGATCGAAGTATTGCCAATATTATATCTACTGAGATCGATAACTGTCTTGTGGATCCAAAGGACATTCCTTTACTCTAGGAAGAAGATAAAAACTATTAAGTAATTGAATTTTGATCAAGCATCCAGGCAGAAAGAAACAAGACAACCACAAAAGAGTAAAACAGACAGCTGTTTCAACTTGTATTTATAGCCATATTTAGCCCAGAAGGAAATGGAGCAGTATTTTCAGCATTCTTAGCAAAATAAAATATGGCCTGCACATTTTATATTCAGCCAAATTGTCCTTTAAATACATCATCTTAAGGGGCTGGAAGTGTAGCTCAGTGGTAGGACAATTGCCTCGCATCCACAAGGCCCTGGGTTCCATCTCCACCATCACAAAAAAATAAAATAAAACAAAACCTTCATATATAGACTAAAACAAGACCTTAATATATAGAGGGACATTGAACAACAGTAAAATTTCAACGCAGATGTGATTCACTGGATGAAACAGAATTGACACTTCAGGTCCCAGATTGTAACAGCTTTAAATGTTTGAACAGCAAGATTGTAGGACACAAAATTGATGTACAAAAATCAATTTTGTTCCCATGTACTCATAATTAACAACCCAAAAATGAAATTAAGAAAAAAATTGCATTTATATTAGCATAAAAATAATAACATACTTAGGAAGAATAAATTCAACAAAAGGCGTATAAAAAATACACTCTGAAAACTACCAAATATTATTGAAATAAATTAAAGCAGGCCTCTCTTAGTTGCTTTCCTGTCACCCAAACACAATACCAGACACTTTCAACTTAAAGGAGGAAAGGTTTACTTTGGTTCATAGTTTTAGTCCGTGGTTGGCTGGCTCCAAGGCAGAAACAGGATGGCAGAGGGGCATGGCAAAGAAAAAGGTACTCAACCCACGGTAGCCCGAAAGCAGAGAGAGAAGGGAGGAGCTGGGGAGGGAGATGTACCCTTCCAGGTCACACCCCAGGAACCACTTCTTCTGATGAGGCCCCCGCCTCCTCACAGCATGTACAGCTCTGAACTCATCGGTGGATTACATATTGCTCCCGTGATCCAGTCACCTTCCAAAAGTCTCACACATGAGCCTACCAGGGGACATTCTAGATCTGAACCATAACAAGCCTTGAATAAATGGAAAGATATTCCATGTTCATGAGCCAGAAGAATTAATATTGTTAAAAAGATGGTAATACTTCCCAAAGTGATCTACACTTTGAAAGTGTGCAATCCCTTTCAAAGTCACAACTAGCTTCTTTATAGAAATAGATGAGCTGACCCTAAAACTCACTTGGAAACTCAAGGGACTCAGAGTAGCCAAAACAATCTTGAAAAAGAGAAACAAAGTTGGGGCCCTTAACTTCCCAATTTCAAAACTTACTTCAAAATCACAGCAATCAAGACAGTGTCATATTGATAGAAGAACAGACATTTAGAACAATGGAATAAATTTGAGTCTAGAAACAAATCATATGTACAGTCAATTGATTTTTGACAAGGGAAACAAAATAACTCAATGAGTGGAAGACTTTTTTCAGCAAACAGGATGAGATGATTGGATACTCACATGCAAAAGAATGAAGCTGGAGCTCTTCACACTACATACAAAAATGAACTACAAATAGATCACACATGGCCAGGGGTTCATATGTAGAATGTATAAAGAGCCAACAAAGTAAAACACTGAATTGAAAAATGGGGCAAGGATCTGAATAGACATCTTTCCAGAGAAGATATACAAGTAGCCAATAAGTACATGAAAAGATGCTCAACATTAATTACCAAGGAAATGCAAACAAAAACCATGAGATACCATTTCACACCTATTGGGATGGCTATAATCAAAATGTCAGATCATAAGAAGTACCAGTAAGGATGTAGAGAATTGGAAACCTCATACAGTCCTAGTAGAAATATAAAATAATGCAGCTACTTTGAAACAATTGGTTTGGCAGTTCTTCAACACTTACACATGGAGTCACTGTAAGACCTAGAAATTTCACTCCTACCCATATACCATGAGAATTAAAAACATGTGTACATATAAACCTGTATATCAATGCACAAATAGCAGCATTATTCATAATAGCTAAAAGCTAGAAACAGCCCGAATGTTCACCAACTGGTAAAGTATAGTATATCCATGGAATGGAATATTATTCGGCAATAAAATGAAGTGCAGATGCATGCCACAGTCTCAAAACACTGCTAAGAAGCCAGTCACAAAAGGCCATATATGATTCCATTTATATAAAATATCTGAAATATACAAATCTACAGAAACAGAAAGTAGAATAATGGTTGTCTAGGTCTGGGAGAAAGTGAGGAATGACTGCTAATGGGTATGGGGTTTTCCTTTTGGGGTGACGAAAATGTTCTTGAATTCATTGTGGCAGTGGTTGCATAATTGCGAATATAGCAAAAATCATTGACTTGTACGCCACAAATGCGCTAATTGTATGATATGCAAATTATACCGGTTTTTTCAATTTTTTTATTAGTACATACTTGCAGTACATAATGATTATATTCATCATGGGGAGTTGGTACATGCATATAACATACGCTAATTCTTTTTACTTCCCCTGAATTTAATTAGTGGAACAGAAAACTTTTGAGCTGTATATTTGACAGATCAGAATTCAGACTCTTCCCACTTTAGCTCAAATGGAGATAAGGATGGCAATTCATTTTGGCATTCATTTGGGAATTCATTTTGAACTCACCACACTATGCCAGCAGAGATGATGTGGCTCCTCCACTTCTTACTGAATCTCTTATATTTGGTTCTTACATTTTGGTCCCTGGGAAATAGCTTGTGTAATTTTCAGATGGAGAAGGGAGGCGAGAACATACAGAAGAGTCCCAAGAGGAAATGAGGTATACTATTTAGACAATTGAGTTGAAGAAGAAAATGTGAACAGCAGGAAAATATATAATGGAAGATCCTAATGTAATTTAGGAAGGAAAGGAAAGCTTCAATTGAGGAAGTGGTATTTGAGTTGAGCTCTTGAGGATTATTAAGAATAAAATCCGTGAAGACTGGCTATGAGGTAGAGAGGATTCCAGACAGAGGGGACTGGGCCTCCTCTGCCCAGGAACCAGAGGATGGTGAGAGGTGAGGGGCAGCAAGGAGGTTGCTGGAGGGGCTGGAAGATGCTGAAAAGCCTCATAAGCCATGCTAGAAATTTATCTTTATTTCAAAGGCCATGAGAAGCTGTTGACTAATTTTAAGTACAGTTTTCAATCGACATTTCCAGTATGTTTTGTGTTAGCCAGTTTTCTGTCACCGGGACAAAATACCTAAAATAATCACAGGAGGAAAGGTTTCTTTTGGCTCACAGGTTCAGAGATTTTAGTCCATGGTCCCTTGGCCCTGTTACCTTTGGGCCTGTGATGAGGCAGTACATCACTGTAGGAGTGCATGGTGTGGGGGAGGGCTGCTCACCAGATGGCAACCAGGAAGCAACAAACAAACAAACAGGAAGGAACTAGGGTCCCAATATCTGCTTCAAAGGTAAATCCCCAAAGAACTAATTTGCTTCCACTAGGTTCTGCCTCCTAAAACAATGAGGGTGAACTCTTTAGAGCTTTCAGTTATACAGTTTGCTGCAGCACACGTGCCATAGGTTCATCACCACTGTCCTAAAGGTTCCACCACCTCCCGGTGGTGCTGTGGGCTGGGGACCAACCCTTCAACACCTTGGGGGATATTCAAGATTCAAACTATAGCACTTTGCTATTAAATTTCCCACTGAATAACACAAAAATGAACTTACCACACTATGCCGGTAGAGATGATGTGGCTCCCTCACTTCTCATGGAATCTTTTATATATGGTTCTTATATTTTGGTCCCTGGAAAACAGCTTGTGCAATTTCCAGATGTAGAAGGGAGGCAAGAATGTACAGAAGAGCCCCACGAGGAAATGAAGGTGGGCCACACAAGCTTTGGTGAGCTCAGCAATGTCTGTAACAACCTACTGGTCTTCTTTATGCTTAGGACATATGTCGGAGAATGAGATCACTCCCTATAACTCTAGGGTCTTGTTACTTACAGCTGTGATGCTAGAATTGGCACCACGAGTGCTTCATAAAATCTGGGTGGAGCAGCCCTTGGCTTCTGTCATATATTGCCTGGGCTATGATCTAGTACTCTCAATGGAGTACAGGTGAAAACAGATGGAAAATAAATTATCTTACAATTCTCAGAGTGTTTTCATTAACTTAGCATCTGTTGGAAAATTTGTTCTGAGAACAGCATCAAGGAACTGATCTACATAGTGGGTAATGTCCTACTGAGGCCTCCGGGAGATGGTTTCTCCATTGGCCAAAGATGGCTTTGCCAAAGTTTTCCAGGCTATGGGGATGCTTTGACAACACTAAGTAAAACAAGACATTGAATTTCTTTAAATTTATCATAAGTCACAAGTTAAATCTGAATCTTTGGAATATGTATTCTCTGGTTAACTTTTTTTTGGGGGGGGCTGGGTATAGTGGTGAGGTGTCTTTTGTGCTGTTAATGGTAACTCAAAAATTTTCATTGTTCTTTACTTTCATTTCACTTTTTTCCTCTTCCTTTTTTACTATGATCCTTGTTTTATTGCTTTGCTTTGATTGACCCGCTAGAAGTTCGAGCTAAAATATACTGTGGTTCTAGCTGGATAAGGTTGATTAATAGTGATCAACCACTAAACAGTGTGTTTTATTAAAATTAATTCAATTCTATGTGCAAGGGATACATGTTCACCTCAATGCAGCATTTGACTTCGCTAGCTACACTACTTTCACTTCTGGATTCTCTGATATCTATCATATCTGCTTCTCTTCTGTCATGGTTACTGTGAATGATACCTCAACATTCATTCAAACCCAAATATAATTAGTCTGAGCCAATAATGGCGGTTCTATTTCCATAGAAATTGAATGGCTGCTTTACTGACTTCTGTAACTATTTTTCCTCTGGTCTGAGGAAGAAGCCAAAAACATCCCTGGCAAATCACAGCAAAGTAAGGTTGGAGCCCTGATGTACTGTGCCTGAAGCCCACGCTAATAAACTTCTTATTGTGTGCCATGATTAGCTTCCTGATTGTTTAAGTTGGTGTAAGCCAGAGTATTCTCTTGCATTTGAAAGCACACTTACTAATGTTCCTTCTTAGTTCTCTGACCCTCTACGTCTTAGGCTCCTGTGTTGGTTTTGCTTCTATCTTAGGTTTTGTGCTTGGTTCTCTTTTCTTACTGTTCAATTTCCAACTTACCCATTCTTGTTTCAACTAAAATTTACATGTTGATAACTTCTAGGTCTGAATTTCAGCTTCACTTCTTTCTCAAGCTCCATGTTTATATTTTTGGAGTAAATCATGAAATCGACCTTGACCACACTTCATAACCATCTGTAGAACTTATAAAATACATACGTATGTAGATCTCATTCTTGGGAATTCTGGTCCATCTGATTTAGAACAAGGCCTGAGCACCTGTATGTTATTGAAATTCCACAGATGACTTTTGGCACATGCCTAAGGTTAAGAACCAGTGGCCTGGGGACACCTCTTCCTGGATATCTCTTGGATATCTTCTTCAAACCTATCATTTCTAAAACTGAACTCTTCATTCCCTCCTGTGTTTTCAGTTCCCCAAACTTTCTCTTTTTTTCTTGTGGATGAGGATGAGTCAGATACAGCATCCACCTTCAAGAATCTCACAGCTAGTTGAATAGGCTGGAAATAGTGGGAGAATAGATGGTGTGCCATGTCTCAAGGTTTTCCAGGTCCCATCTGTCTGAGGGTATATGCAGAAGCCAGAATAGTAGTAAACATACATATTTTACTAACTCCTGCCCCCTCCTGCCGATGTAGAACTTCTAGTCCCGTGCTGTCCAATCAAACTTTCTGAGATGTTGAAAATGTAATTCTGTGCAATTCAGTGCAGGAACCACTAGTCAACATGTTTCTTTCGAGCATTTGAAAAGTAGTTGGTACTAATTAGGAATAGAACATTTACTTTTCATTAATGTTAATTTAAAAAGATACGTGCACTAGTGTCTACTATAATGGGTAGACTGCTAGCTCTTGCAAACTCTACTTGGTTGCATCTGAGAATCTTTATGAATTTAAATACAGGATAACTACCAACTCTACCAGATACTACTTCTGCACCACAAGCAATTCTGTTGTGATTTTGACCATGGTCCACAGGAAAAGATACATTTTACATAACATATAGTTTACATATATTTGTATGCATGCACACATATTTTCATATACACATGCTTACTTACATAAAACTACTTATGAAGAACTCTAATTTTTAAATTCTATCATAATCTATTAAAAAACTGCTGTCCGTGAGCCCCTGAATTAATTTCATGATCCACTAATGCACCGTGCCCCACAGTTTGGTAAGCACTTCTCAGGGAGCTGTCTTGTCCTAGTGGCTGCCTGTCTTTCTCCCTATGGCATTGACGTCTTTGCTGGGTGGTCCTGATGCTGGGCCAGGGTCTGTGCCAGGCTCATCGAAGCCCCTGTAGCACCAGAGCTGTGGTCTGCAGTGAAGAAAGGGAGAGGATGCCTGGCTCCCCTTTGTGTTTCAGGGTATTAGAGGGTTTCCACAGCACGCAGGTGATATCTGAATCCTTTAAAATTTCTTAGTGAAACACCTCTGTTGGCTTCCATTTATCACCCTTCACCTCACACAGCTACATTGCACTGGATGTTTAGAAGTAAGAAAATGGAGTGACAGCCATCAAGCTGTGCACAGAATTGCTTGTCAGTCCTTTAGCCCTTGGGTTGCCTCTCCTGCTCGGTGACCAAGGTTTCTCACTGGATCAAGCTCTTTGTATCCAGGATTGAGTTTTGCTTCCAGAGACTCTTTCACCCACATGTATCAGGCATTTGATGGGCCCAACTCCCACTTTACTTAACTTGCAGAAATTTCCTCAGATTTAAGGAATTCAGTAGGCATTATAAAAGAAGCATACTGTGGGACCCTGGCTTAATTTGTTCTGTGTAGGGCTGAGAGAGCCTCAGAAAGGGATAAAGAGGAGAAGACAAGGAGAAAGTAGCTGCTAAGTTAGTCTCAAAGGACAAGTAGGAGCTTGCAGAAAGACAAGAGGGACTTGCTGTGATGCCCCTCCCAGATTACTCAAGTCAGTAGATTTTCTTCTCTGTTTCCACAACATTTTGTTCATACTTCCATCACGGACTTCTCACATGTTAAGGTTGTTTCTGTCTAGAGTTGTTAGACTTTGAGATCTTCAGCTATGAAGATCATGTTTTCTTCATCTTTCTCAGCAACTAAGACAGGGCCTTTTCTATTGCAAACAGAAATAGCCATTAAGAAAATGAATCACTAGTGCCCTGAGTATTGATATGTTGAGACAGAACTCATTTACTTGCCTTTTAGGATCTGTCAAAGATGGTAATGTTGTAGACCCTAAAGGAGAATTATTAGGTATTATTATTTTTCAAGATACTTCAGGCCAAGGGTGATGGTGAGTTTCAGCTAAATCTGCGAAGTATGACAGTATAAATTTGTCCCGGTGCCTGGAGTGATTGAGTGATTGGTAACAGGCAAAACAACAACAACAACGAAAATTTCCTACACCCATGAAGCTTTCTGTCTAGTGGGGGAGAGAGACAACCAACCAAGCAGTGAAAAGGAGGGATGGTTAAGTACACACAGGTGGCTATAAAGGAATATGAACAACCTACAGCAATTAGGGAAGCTCCATGGAGAAGAAAGATGAGGGGTGATCTCATGCCAAAGACGAGCTGGGCAAAGAAGGAAGCAAAGATTATTCTAGGAAAGGGAATAATAGTCATGAAGGCTGTAAGTCATGGTACAAGAACTGAAGAAAATTCTGTAAAGAGGTTTTGTTTTGTTTTTTGAGACAGGGTCTTGCTATGTAGTTCAGACTGGCACTGAACTCACTATGTAGGCTGGCCTCGAACTCACGACGATCCTCCTGCTTTAGCTTCTCGACTTCTGGGACTACAAGTGTGTGGCAACATGCCTGGCATGTATAGAATATTGATTGATATGTACATGGACTATAGTAAGACACGAGGCTGGAGAGATAAGCATAGGCCAGATCTTAAATGGCATGCACACCATGGAAAGAAGAGTCTAACCCAATGATCATAGAAAGCCAAGAAAGGGTTTGAGGCAATACTATGATCTGATTAGATTTGCATTTAGAATAGAAAATGGATTGTAGGTGGTTCAAGATCAGAGATTATTGCAGACTCCAAGTGAAGGGTAACAGTGGCTGAGAGGTAGCAGAGTTCATCTATCTGGGCCACAGCAGTGGAATTCCCTGGACCACTCAGGTGCCATGTGAGTGCATTAAGCACTTGGGAGAAAGAAAGAGAACGAACACGATGGGGAATGCAGGCTCTGAAAGGCAATACTGGCCAATAAAGGCAAACCTACTTTATCGTCTATGCTAGCCCTGGATGAGTGTAAAGACTGAAGTGAGTGTAAAGACTGAAGTAAATTTCATGAGGGAACAGGGCTTTGCTGATAATTGCTTTCCGAGGCTCCAGGCCAACCTCAACTCCTCTTCAGTGTGCCCTAGAGAACAAGCATAGAGAGTCCTTTCTGGAGACTTTGGTAGTAGGTTTAGGACCATCAACAATGATTTCATACCATCTCAAGATTCCTACTCAAACACTGGGTCCTTGTCTCTAGCAGGGAGGCAGACTAAATCTCTTAAGGATCTAGCAATAACCATGTCCTTCAAACCAAAGAAGGTCAGCAGCCAGGTTCATCTCCTGCAGTTGGAGCCCAGCATGACATTAGTATATTACATCTTGCTCCCAATCCAGATTCAAATCTCAATCAAGCATGCAGGCAAGGAATTGTCATTTCAGGCAGCGTGGACCCCTGACTGAGCTTTCACGACGGCCAGACTAGAAGCCTGAGCAGTCTTTCAGCTTCCTCTCTGTTTCTTCTCTTGGATTTCCATGGAAATCTGTGATGAAGGCATGACTGATGTTGTGCTTCCTGTGAGTAGTCATGTTCTCACCTCTTAGTAACATCTCTAGGGAATACTAGAAGTGAGGAAATCCAGGAGGAAGAGGTGCGGACAGAGTTGGTGCTATTTTTAGGGACTGATTCTGAATTCCGAAGGTGCTTCTGGAGGCTGCCAGAGACCCTCAATGACACATCTTGCCCCATGTTCAGAGCATCTGAAGAACACTGCAGCCAGGGGAAACTGAGGTCCTGCGGGCAGCCAGAAGCCCGAGCACAGGTTGAAGCAACATGGAAGAGAAGCTGCGGCCCCGAGGCTGACTCTGGAAGAGCACACTGCAGAGCCATTCTTGCTTTTGCTTTACTTCACTTTTCAAAAATTTTTCGAGCTAATCAAGTCTAATCTTGGACATTTGGAAGCAGCTCAATCTGGGGGGGAACAGGAACATTGGCTTCGTAGCCCCACAGCATTTGTCTTTGCAGCTGTGTTGCCCTCACAGCACAGGTGTACAGAGCATGATTAAGTGACCCCAGAAATCCGACCGCCTGGGGTGTGGTGCTCATTTTTCCAGCCTGATGCAATGATGTCAGGGTGTGGGTACACTCCGCCTCACTCCTCTTCTTCTCCCCCCACCACCCAACTCTGGATTTCAGTTAATTGAAAAACAGAGACACAAGGAGGCAGGCTTCATGCTGTTGTTGATGATTTGCTTTTTAAACAATTCCAGTCCCTTTTGGAAGTCTGCCCACCTAAGCAGGGAGAAAGGCAGGACAAACTTTTGAAAAAAATCTTTCAGCACCTTCATTGATCCAAATTTTAGTGTGATTTGGCAGGCAACACAGGGTAACATGTTCCAGTGTTTAACTTGCACATAATTGCCAGATTAGCTATTGTTTGACTTGTGCAATTATTAATGAAATGTGGAAAAAAGGGTAGTAACTGTGAAGCCTGCCGCAATGTCTAGACATAAGGGTGGGGGTGGGGAGGTGGAGCACAAGAGAGACGACACGGAATTTCCTTTCCTTGGCTTTTCCTCAGACTTAGCATTTCTGCCACGGCAGGACAGAATGTGAGCCAAGATACTGATAGGTGAGAGATAATGTTTTGGTTAAAATGGAAAATCAAGTTTTAGGATGTACGCTGGAGACATTTCTCACTTAAGCATGTTAAAAGAAAAGATGCAATCTCATAGTCTGTAGTCTAAACACATACACGTACATAAATATGCAGACTTCAGGATTTAATGTTTTTTTTTTTTTTTTTTTTTTGTGATGCCGGGGATCGAACTCAGGCCCTTGTGCTTGCAAGGCAAGCACTCTAATCACTGAGCTAAATCCCCAGCCAGGATTTAATGTTTTAATTTTTATATCAGTCCATGTATGCAGTACATAACGATTACATTTATTGTGGGGAGTTGGTACATGTACATGACACACCTTAATTCTTTTTTATTCCCTACCCCTTCCCTCCCTCCTTGCTCCTTGACTTTGGGATTTTAAAGAGCTACAATCACAGGCTGGCCATGGTGGCGCACGCCTGTAATCCCAGCACTCAGGTAGCTGAGGCAGGAGAGTTGCAAATTTGAGGCTGGCCTCAGCTACACAGTTAAATCCTGTCTAAAAAAGAAAGCTATAACCATTTGATGCTCAAGGTAACTCAGCTTTTGGCGAAAGAAGATTTTGGCTTCGGGAGAGTTCGTGAATATCATGCACGCGCTTTGTGACCTTGTGTCTGGGTCATATGCAGGATGGTTATAGTAGCACGTAGGGTTAGAGGATAAGTATATACCTATCAACTCAGAAGAAGTGGGAGGAGGGATAATTTATAGAATTAAGAATTGACTTTTATTCTTAATATCTTGGCATCTCCACTGTCCAGCAAACCCCCTTCACAGCTCACAAAGAAGGAAAGAAACTTTAGAGAGGGAACCAGACAAACACCAAAGGTTTTGGGTGAGACTCCTGTACATAAAAATGAAAAAGAAGCCACTTCATGTTGTGTGTTTAGCTGCTTTGGGTATAAGTATAGATGTATAAATTATGCATATCATGTGTGTATAATTATATATACATGCAATTACATCTACTCTACTTCATTTGCATAAATGTAAATTAAAATATCAAATGGCTACCTAGACTGATCTTGATGCATGCTGGGAAAAGGCTTTCCATTTTGCCTTTATTTAAAGCAAGATGAACGTGTCCCTCCTCCAGTCTCTCTATCTCCCAGGACCCTGCTTCCAGACAGATCCATGTTAGAAGTAAGCACACAAGTCTTGGTCCTTGAAGAAGAACCAGTCCCAGCAGCGTGCAAGAGGTGGCAGAACTTGATTCATCCCCTCCCTTGGCCTGGCCACAGCGGGCTCGAACCCTCAGCACCATTTCACTCCTTTAGATGAAGAAACCGGTATTCAGGGAGAGTCATTCCTAAGGTGAATGGCTCTGGGGAAATGGGACAAATAAGATGAAGTCTCCACCGGTGTCCCTAGGATAGGCACTGTTGCCTACAGTGGGCAGATGTCACGGGGAGTCATGCTGAGCAGTAGGGAAAGTAGAGGCAGCAGGAGTAGTGGAGAAGCCTGGAATGGAGAGAGGAGGTATGGGAACCCAAAGGAGCCCTGGGGGAAAAAAGAAAAGTGGAGCCACAGTATTTTAGTGGTAGAAAAAAATCTTTGAGAATATTTTGGTCCAATCCCTTCATTTTACAGATGAGGAAACTGAAGCTCAGAGAAGTTAACTGATTTATCCAAAGTTCTAAGATATATAATAATGAATCTGGAGTTAGAATTCAGATTTCCTTTCTCACACCTGACACGCTTCCCACTGTGATGAAGTATTACATACACTAAAACCACAATAAACTGATAATGAGTTAATCTGTGACTCAAAGAAACTGTTGTTTCTTGGCCAACTAAATGGCCTATTGTTCTTCATTAAGGAATCAGATAATTCTAAATCCTGACCATTTCGTGTTTCTTTTATAGATCCTTGTATTTTAATGGAGTTTTATTGTAATCATGCCAAATACTATGGGCAGGTGAAGAATATACCTACTGGATCATTTTAAATCATTTCACTATACACTAATTTGTTGTATAGGATCAAATTCAACCTTTTTTTGTTTGTTCGTTTTTAGTACAAAATCCCTTTGTGATTTTAGAAGACAAACTTCACAACACCAAGTGAAATTCTCTTTCTAGTATTTCCAGCTAAGACTTCAAAAGCCTAGGGGCTGGAAGCTGGATGAAAAAGTCAGGGTGTTCAGTGAAGGCTTCTAAAAGAGCTTTGGCATTTGCCACAGTTTAATCATTGTTTGGACCACATGGAACCTCATGGTACTTTTTCATTGCTAGGAAGGAGTGCTTTGCTAACACTGTATAAGCAACATCTTCCTTCCTGTTGGGCTAGTACATTGGTCAGGCTTGTCTTATTCTGTCAGAATTGCCACGCTCCTATCCAAATGTAAAACTTGACTAGTGATTCTACTCTAATAAGATTTATCTTCTTTAAGTGCTATTCTCTGTGATTTTTAAACTACCAATTTGGAAGATGCTTATTGCTTAGAACACAGGGCTGAAGACAGTTAATTTCCTCTATCAAAATTTCTTATGAATAACTAGGAGCCATCAGGCAGAAAATGCCAACAATCAAAATGTTCTTTTCTATAATCTCTAATTTTTCTTCTTTCCATGCAATTCTCATTTTCCCTGAGTCAGGAGTTGCTGTTTTCTGGCACTGACTGTTATTTTAAAAACTATGTATATATATACTTTTTCTCTCATTTCAATAACTTTGAGGTTGGAAGGGGGAGGCTGGCAGGTGGGTTCAGTCTACCATCTTGGTTTAATCATTGTGGGTCAGATACAAAAATCATTTTATTGAATGATGATTTTGAGGGGTCAGGAAACTGAACCAAGTTGATGCGATATGCACTATGCTAAAGTCTGTGGCCTTTACTGGCAGGCCCAAAGGTCCCATTCCTGGATCCTTGACCCTCTAACAAAGTAGACCCAGTGACATCTATTACCAGCTAAGACTCTTCCAGGGACAACTGTTAATTAGTCCCACTAGAAACCATTATAGAAATATTCTTTCAGGGCAGTGAATCACCAGATTTTTCTTACCATCCATTTCTGTGATGGACACAAGAAGATAATGTGACTGGAAACGAAAATACCTGTATAGAGCTAAGTCTAGTTCATAGTGATTCTGAAAAATTGCATTCGATCCAGGATCACATCAAGATTTGGCACTACATAACCTTAATCTTTCCTCATAAACCTGCAGGAGCTAATTTTACATCTAAAGATAGGTGGGACCTTGGAGGAAATTCACTGTTGCCTGAACATGATCTACTTCTCTCCAATTTTCTCCTCAGCATCTCCTTCCCCCCAAATCTTTGTCATTTGACTGACACTAGGAGACAGATATTATTTGTCTCATCTTAACCTCTGAGTGGTGGGGGACACTGCTAGACACCTACCCAATTACTATTTTATATGATGCAGACATTTGTTCTGGAAGGCAACGTGCCTAGCTAAAAATAGCCTTCCAGATTTCCGGTAACATGGTAAAGCGAGGTGATATATTCTAGCCAATGAAATGTAAACTGATGCTATCAAGAGTATCTGGAAATGTGCTTGATGCTCTGATATGGTTGCTACCCCCACTTCCTGTCTTGCTGAAGCTTTCTACCCGGAATATGGCCAACATGACAGTGTATCCACATATGCCATCACACATCCATTGAGTAATAAGCATAGTATGGAAACCATAGTCTAAGGATGGTACGTAGAAAGTGGAAGGAGCCTGGGGTGTTTCTTGCATGTTGAGCTGCCAACCTCTGGACTCCTCTGATGTGAGAAATATAAACTCTTATTGGGTAAGTCATGAGAGCCAGGTTTTATCAGGCTAAACACAATCTTAACCACTATCGTTCAGTTGGTTCACCTACAAACTTTGAAATTAACAACCTATTCCCTAAACTATATCACAGAAATACCGAAAATTATGTGAATTCACTTTAACAAGTCTTGAACGTATGTTGTCCATAATAAGAGGCATTAAATAATTTTAAACAATTCCAAAATTGCAATGCACGTTGAGGAAAACTTGCCAGCCTTTAGGCAAAGAAGCAAACTGTGATGTGGTTGTCACTGTCTACGCCAAGTATAGAAATGATCTGTTCAATTATATGCTACTGCAATGGTATTTGCATTTGTAATACCACACATGGTTGAATTTTCACTTAACTTTGATTCTCTGATTGTCATTAAAATGTTTTTTAAAAATTTGACCTCATGATGCAGTTTTGAAATGAAGAATGCATGCACGAGAAAATTGTCTTGTGCGTGGCATACAACAGAATTAAGACAGGTAGAGATTGCTAACTCTCTTAGAGCAAATCACAGAATTTTCCAAGCTCTGAAATGCTCGTGTGATAGATTCATGAATCATCAATGTTACTCAGGCAATAATATCTCTCAGTAAACAAGCTTCCTACTGACTTCTAAAGAAGTTCTTTAACCTCTGGCAATGTGTCATTCATTTAAAGAACAAATAATGAAATTTCAAGTTTAACTAAATAGGAAATGCAGGTATAGCTCTATTTTTTAAATATACCTCCCAATTGCAAAAATTTAGTGAGCAGTCTCAACTTTAACAGGATATAAATGGGATATAAAAAGGTAAGGGTTTCATTTTTTCCAGTAATTCTTCCCATAGACTGTTGATTTCCCCTTTGTCTCAGGGTAGCAGGGGCTCACACTTAATAATATCTCAGTTGGATTCCAGAACTTTCCAGTCGCTTTTTGGTTATGAAAATTGTCTCATTTCATTTATGCAGACTTGGTCCTATTCCCAACCCCCAACAGCCTTGTGGTTCTAGTTGGGGTTTGTACCTGTTGGCATGCTTGTTTCCCCCCTTCCTTATCCTTCCCTCTTTGTGTATTTCCCCCTCTGTTGGGTGGGAAGCCTGAGCATGTACTCAGCTATATTTCCCTGATACCCTCCACTTGGCATTCCTCTGATGGAAACGCCCTTGGGTCCCAGAGTCACCTCTCACCCTTGCCTCCTCCCCTGACCCTGAGCCCTTTGGCCACGGGTGGGAGCCATCTTCCATGCTTTTCAGAGACTGGAAACCAGACAGGTGGTCCCTATACCTTCTGCCTAGCTGCACCACTGTGCCATCTCCCTCCAGTGCTATTTCTCTCGCTGCAGTGGTGCCTGGTAGGAATGTCACGGGCTGGGTCTGAGGGTCCCCAAGGCTGAAATGAGGAACTTAACCCATCCCTTTAAAATAAGTATGCAGGTTCACTGACTCCCATCACAGAAAAAGGATTTTTAGGATGTGTCAGTAAAAAGAGGAACGAGAAGAATTTATTAGAGAAAGATGTAGGACGCACTCACAAGCGGAATGTGGGTGCTCAAAGAAATGAGGCATGTTACAAGCCAGGATAGGGCACACATTTAAAGGCTGTTTTCAACATGGGTGATTTTAAGCTGCAGATTTAGCTCAGTGGTTAGAGTCCTTGCCTTGCAAGCATAAGGCCCCAAGTTTGATCCCCAGCTAAAAAAAAAAAAAAAAAAGGCAAGCACAATATGGGCTATTTTGGATGTGTATTCTCACTGTCTGCCAGGTTATAGTGCAAGCCTAGCTCTTTTGCCCATCGTAAGACTATACTACTCTGGCGTATCATTTTATTGTTAATGGAAATTTGGGATATTTCCAATGTGGAACTACCGTGAACAACACTGCCATTCTTGTACTGGTGTCCAGTGTAGAAGTGGGCAAGTTTCATAAAGGTTTGTTTATAACCTGGAAGAAAATGTAAAGCTTCAGTTTTATGAGACAATGACAAACTCTTTTTCAAGGTGGTTGTGGCAATTTACACTTCTACCAGTGGTTAGGAGGGCTCACCTTAGTCTATATCTTCATGAACATGATTATTATCAGACATAACTTTTGCCAATCTGTGGGTGTATAGTAGCATTTCATTTTGGTTTTAATTGGTATTTCTCTGATAACCACTGAAATTGAGCACTGTTTCACATCTTAATTCGGTATACTTCCTCATGCAAAGTACCTGCTCAGGTCTTTTGCCCATTTTTAAGGATCTTCCTTTATCTTATTGAAAGACTTACATGGAGAAAATTCCTCTCTTAGTCATTGTTAAAACATCCAGCATTCATTTATACAGGCATGCAAAAATAAAGATAACTCATACTAATTACCAAAACCCACAATATTTAATTTCACTGAGATCATATTAAATTGGTAAATTTACTTAAGGAAAATTTACATATGTGTGATGGTGTTGCTTACTAAGAACACAAATTCTTCTTTTTTTTTTTTTGGTTCTTTAAAGTTTTGCATATGTAGGCATTGTGTATTTCTGGATAATTTCATTCCTAGATAGTGGAGTATTTTCATTGCTTTTTATTTTTTTATTTTTATTTATTTATATTTTTTTTTGTGGTGCCGGGGATCGAACTCAGGCCCTTGTGAAATGAACTATATTCCTCTTTTTTTTTTTTTTTTCTTTGGTGCTGGGGATTGAACTCAGGACCTTGTGCTTGCTAGGCAAGCGTTTTCACCACTGAGCTAAGTCCCCAGCCCCTCATTGCTTTTTAAACTGCTGGCATTTCATTTCACTTCTTTTTATTTGGACATATGATTTTTGTTTATTAAGATTTTACCCTGTTGCTTACTGAATTCTGTTAGTATTTGCAGTAGCTTTTCAGTTCATTCTTTTGATTGTTTACCTCTTCCTTTCCAATTTTGTACTCCATTTTCTTTTTCTTTCTGAATGTACTCACTATACCTCAAATACAGTGTTAAATAATAGTGATTTTCTTTCTTTTAATCTTGATTTTAGTGGGAAAGTTTCTAATGTTTTTCCATTAAGCGATATACCAGTTTTTGACCAAAGACAGCTCCGTGTGTGTGTGCATGTGTGCGTGTGTGTATGTGTACCTTAAAAGAACTTCTATCTTCCTATTTTATGTGTATTTTTCTACTAAATACTTTTCAGTGTCTATAGAGAGGGTCATTTCATCTCTACTTTAGTATGACGAATATTTGAAATATAGTAGTATTGATTTTTTCTTTATCCTGAATGAACTATACTTAGTCGAGTAGTATTAATTTGTGTAATATGCTGCTGAATATGCTTGCTGAATATTTTATTCATAATTTTTATCTCAAACTATGTAATTGAGATTGGACTATCATATTGTGTGTGCTATCAAATTTTAGTACCAATTTTATACATAAAATAATCAATTTTCTTCTTTTTTATAGTCTAGGACAATTTAAAGAGCATTGACATTATGAGGTAGTTTTTTTTTTTTTTAAAGAGTTGGTATAATTACTCCCTTTTATTTTCAGCTCACTTGTAATATAATAAAATTCAAATACACATATTTCAAAAGCACAATTTGATGCATTTAAACATATTCAACCATCAGCACCACTGAAACAACTTATATCCTCATGATCCTTTGTGATCTCTTCCTTAACCTCTCCCCATCCCCATCTACTCACAATCACCGATCTGTTTCTTTTCATGGGTTAGTGGTTTGGATTTTCTAGATTTTTATATAAATGGAACCTTTGCATCTAGATTCTTTTACTGAACTGACCAATTACTTTGAGATTCATTCATGTTGTTGTATCAATAGTCTATTCTTTGTTGCTGAATAATATCCCATAACTCATCTATCACTTGTGGGAGATTTGAGCTATTTCCAGTTTGGGGTTATTACAGTTGTTATGAATATGAGTGTACTACCCTTTGTGTGTACATATGCTTTCATTTATTTGGGGTAAATACTTAGGAGAATTTCTGCATATTTTTCTGGTGTATGTTTAACTTTATAAGAATCCACCAAACTGATTCCAAAGTTATTGAATCATTTTGAGAGTTCCTAGATTTCCACGTCCTTACCAACAGTTCTCTTGAAACTTAGCTATTTTAATGTGTGTACAGTGGTGTTATGGGTTGAGTTGTGTCCCTCTGAAAAATTGATGTTGAAGTTCTAACCCTCAGTACTTCAGAATGTGGCCATATTTGCAGATAATGTCTTCACAGGGGTGATTAAATTAGATTGAGGTCAGTAGAGTGGGTCTTAATGCAATCTGACTAGTGTCTTTGGAACAAGAGGAAGTTTGGACACAGAAACATATAAAGGGAAGACAGACATTGATACGCCAAGGACACAGACCTGAATAGGTCCTTCCCACACGGCCCTCAGAAGGAACTAACCTTGCAGATGCCTTGATCTCTAGGACTGTAAGAAAATAAACTGTTGTTTAAATCAACTAATCTGTAGTACTTTCTTATGGAAGCCCTAGTAAACTAATATAGTACTTCATTGTGTTTTAATTTGCATTTCTATAATGACCAATGTTGTTGAGTGTATTCTGTTTGATATCTTTTATGATGAAATATCTGTTCAAATCCTTTGTCAATTTTAAATTGGTTACTTGTCTTCTTACTGAGCTATGAGAATTCATAATATGTTTTACATAGAAACCCTTTTATTGAATGTAATTTTTGTAAATATTTTCTCCAAGTCTGTGGTTTGCCTTTATGTATTTGTAGCTATATCTTTTAAAGATCAGTCTTTCATTTTGATTAAGTCTAATTTATGAAAATATATTGTGCTTTTAATGTCCTATTAAGAAGTCTTTTCCAGCCAGGCACTGTGGCATATACCTGTCATCTCAGCACTTGGGGAGGCTGATGCAGGAGGATTGCAAGTTCCAGCCCAGCCTGGGTAACTTAGCAACTTAGCGAGAACGTGTCTCAAAAATAAATAAGAAAAAAGGTCTGAGAATATAGCCCAGTTTGAAGGTCCTGAGTCCAAACCCCAGTACCACTGCAAAAAACAACAACAACAACAAAAAAAAAACCCCAAAAAACAGTCTTTACCTAAGATTGCTCTATATTTTTTTTCTTCCAGAAGCTTTATAATTTTAGCTCTTACATTTTTTACTTAAATTCTGTATGGTATGAGGTTAAATTTGAGAGCTTTGCTGTTGTTGCTGCATACAACTATTTGTTTGAGTTCTACTTGTTGAAAAGATTATCCTTTCCCAATTTAGTTGCCTTGGTACTTCTTTCGAAGATAATTGATGGTGCATATGTATCTCTATTTCTGGATTCTCTGTCCTGTTCCATTGGTCTACAAGTGTATCTTCACATCACTACCACAGTCCTTGTTGTTTTAACTTTATACTAAGTCTTAAAATTAGATGTTGTAAGTCCTCTGGCTTCATTCTTTTCTTAAAATCGTTTTGGGTATTCTAAGTCATTTGCATTTCCACAGAGATTTTAAAATGATCTTGTCAATTTTTTCAAAGAAGTCTACAGAGATTTTGATTGAGATTATCCCAAATCTCTAAGTGAATTTGGGAAGAACTGACTTTGTAACAATATTGAGTCTTGTGATTCATGAACACAGTACATTTCCTCATTTACTCAAGTCCTTTATTCTTCTCAGAAATGTTTGTAATGTTCACTATACAAGGCTTGCACATTTTTTGTCAAAATTATCGTAAGTATTTCATATAGTTTATGCTACTGCTGCAAATGGTATCTTTTAAATGTTGATTTTTCGATGGTTTGTTGCTCATGTTCAGAAATAAGACTGGTTGACTTAATTATCATTTTTTGGTTTATTTAAGTGTTTTTGCAGATTTCCTAGGATTTATTATGTAGATGATTATGCTGTTTGTTAATAAAGACAATATTACTTTTTCTTTTCTAATCTGTGGACCATGTATTTCTTTTAGTTGCTTTAATATACTGGTTAAAATATCCAGTACAATGTTGGATAGGAATGGTAAGAGGGGACATTCTTACCTTGTTTATGATCTTTCAAAGAATGCATTCAGCCTTTGACCATAAAATCAAAGATTATAATGTAACAGGGACCCAGAGGCCGGACCTGCAGATGCCCAGTGGATAACTGATAGCAGGCTGAAGTGTGGCATCTGTCTTCATTTTTTGGTCTCCTTTATTACCTTAAAATTTTGAGTCAGATCCCTGTTGAGCTCTGCATATAGGCATGTTAATCAGTTAAGGGGTGTCTATCCTGCAAGGTTTGTTAGCCCTCAATTTACCTCGCCTATCTCATTTCCCTTCCAAGACTGAAAACACCAAGATAAGAGTAACTAAAGTAATTTTCAGGATTTGCATGGGGTTCATTTCAGGAAATGAGGTCTATTTCCAGACCCCATGAAGTGATGCATAGAAATCTCCAGTCATTGTTTTAAACCTGCAATCGCCTCAGACTTTAGGAAAAGCAGAGCCTCGCAGATCACTCCATGATCAGGTCATCCCTCGAGTGGGAGCAATTATTCCATGATGAGATCTGAGGCAGCGCCCTCCCTGCGGGCTCCTCCAAGTAAGAGTAATCATCTCATGGGAACTGAATTGACTCTCAAGCCATAAGGATTCTTCTGGAGCTTCAAAACCAGGACAGAGTTAGTGATCAACCCCACCACACAGTTCACCACAGCACCCCACGAAACTCAGTCCTGTTCTTTTGTTAACCAGTCAATCTGATCTTCGCCAGAGCTGTGTCCTTTTCAGTGCCCAAAGAAGAAGTCCCTTCTTTGTCACAGCTGTGGCCTCTTCAGCTTTGAGCTCCTCAAGCTGAAGTCCCTTAACATTTTCTCTTACTTTCCGATTAAAGTTTTGCCTATAAATTCATGCTGATTGCTTCGGTTTTAATTTTCATTATCACTGAAGCAAAGATCTGTACTAGTTGGGGACAGGTTTTTGTAGATGTCCTTTATCAGGCTTAGTGTATTGTACTCCCTCCCTGATTTGCTGGGAGTTTTATTATTCAGGCTTGCAGAATTTGTCAAATTTTTTTTTTTTTGCTTTTTAGCATCTATTGAGAGGCTCTTATATATGATGAATTACGATTGCTTGCATTTCAAAAATTAAAACAACATTGCTTTCTTGAGATAATTCCCACTTACTCATGCTATATTATCCTTTTAATATATTGTTAGGTTCAATTAGTTCAAAATTTAAGTTTTGTGTCTATATTCGTCTGAGATATTGGTCTATTGTTTCTTTTTTTTTGGTAATGATTTTGTCTGACTTGGGTATCAGGTAATGCTGGCTTCACAGAATAAGTTAGAAAGAATTTTCTCTTCATTTTCTGAAATATTTTGTGTTTAGTTCCACACTGATGCCACCTGAGCCTGGAGTTGTCTTTGTGCATGGGGACTTAACTACAAATTCAAAGTCTTTAAAGGATATAGGGAAATTTGGCTTATCTACTTTTCCTTGGGTGAACTTTAGTAGTTTGGTATTTCAAGGAATTTGCCCATTACATCTTAGTTGCCTAATTTATTGGCATAAAGTGATTTTTAATATTACCTTATTAACTGTTTAATGTCTGTTGGTTCTAGGGTGATTTCCCTTCTATTATTCTTGATTCTGATAGTTTGTTTTCTCTCTTTTTTCCCTGATCAATCTAGCTATAGGCTTATCAATTTTATTGATGTTTTCCAAAATACAGCTTTGAGTTTCATTTATTTTTCTCTTTATCTTTTTCTATTTTATTGGGTTTTTGCTCTTTATTTTAGTTTCTTAGGGTAGACATTTCAGTTGTTTATGAGAAAAATCCTTCTTATATAAGCATTTAGTGCTATACGTTTCTCTCAAGAGCTGCTTTTCCTGCATGCCAAAATTTAATACGTTGTGTTTTCATTTTCATTCAGTTTATAATACTTTTTAATAGCCTTTGCTTTTTCCCCAGCTATTAGTTATATAGAAACTTATTGTTTAATTTCTAAATACTTGGGGATTTTCTAGATACATTATTGGTTTCTAATTTAATTTCTTTATGGACAGAGAACATATTTTCAACAACAGTAATCCCTTTAAATTTATTGAGACATGTTATGTGGCTTGTTTTAATCTTCTCTTTTTCTTTCTATTCTGTATTTTTGATGCTTTGAAATCTTAGGTCTTTTCTGACCCTACAGGAACTGTCTCTCCAAGATTAGCTTATTTCTAGAGACAGCAAACCACTCACCTGGAGGCTGTGCCTTTCATAAGCAAACTGACCAATCTAGAGCCCAGGACCCCCAACCACCTTTACTGAGCTGCTACACTCCAGGCTGCTCCATGCACCTGCCCTAATCACCCAGGGCCCAGTACCAGACAGCTAGAACAGCCCTTGTGCCCTGTCTTAGTTACCTTTCTCACTGCTGAGACAAAATACTCAACACCCACAAGTTGAAGGAAGAAAGGTTAATTTCAGCTCACAGTTTGTAAAGGTTTCAGTCCATCGTTGGCTGGCTCCAAGGCCGGAAGGCATGGCAGAGGGGCATGGAAGAGGACAGTCCACACCAGAGCAGGCAAGTGGCAAGCAGGGAGTAGTAGCAGCAGCAGCAAGCCTCCTTTTCCCCTTTATCGCATTTAGACTACAAGCCTTTCAGGTGGTGCCACCCACTCCCAGGGTGGGCCTTCCCATTATCCACACCCAGAACTACAATAAACCAATTAGTGGACTAATCTAGTACCACACCCCCTTAATCCCAGTATCACACACCCTAGATCCAACCACCTCTGAAAAGCCCAACCTATGAGCTCATGAGGCTTTGGGGGAACATTTAGATACAAGTCATAAAATGCCCTGAAGCCCACTAAAATATTTCAAGCTAGCTACTTCTACACCTGGGTACCCTGCCTCACCTGAAGAAACCTCAGTGAGGGCTCTTCTTTACATTTCTTTCTCTCCCTCTGCCTCCTGACCAACCCTGGTATTTCTCTGTGTTCCCTCTGTGGCACGTCATGTTCCTACCTCTTGGAATTCCTGACAAATTGTCTTTTCGATGGTAATCTTCCACGATCCGTTGGCCTCATCATAGCTGCGTAATAATAAAGCCTACATTTTAAAATAGGCCCGGAATCTTGCTACATGTTCCTGCACACCTGAAAATAATGTATATTCCTCTGTCGTTGGGTAGAATGTTTTCTAAATGTTAATTAGGTTAGTGGTTGACAGTGTTGCTCACCTGTATATTCTTACTGATTTTATGTCTACTAGTTCTGTCAACTGGTTTTTACTACAAGTTCTTACTGGTGGTATGTCTATTGGTTCTATCGAGGGAGGTATGTTGAAATTTCTGACCATAATTGTGGATTTTTCTTCTCCACTCTTTAAGTTTTTACTTCGTGTATTTTGAAGCTCTGTTATTAGGTTTTTTTGTGCCCTCTGGATGAATTGACTTTCTTATCATTATGAAAAGACCCTCTTTGTCTCTACTAGTAGTCTTTGCTTTGAAGTCAACTTTGATATTAATATAGTGATTCTGGTAATTACTCTGTCTTTTCCCTCTCAGGGGCTCTTTCCCAACCTTGGATGGAGCCTTTGCCCATATGCACATATAAGCACTTGGCTGAAGACTGGAAGGGAGCTTTCCAGCTAGCTCTCTCGTTTATGGTATGCCATTCTGTCCACTACAGCTACCCTACGCTCTGATCTGCTACCTCAGGTTGGGAAGACTGCCAGGAAGAACTGGTCACATAATTGCAGGGCCCAGAATAAAATCAAATGCAAGGCTTTTATTCATAAATAATTAAGAATTCCAGCCCACAGCCAAGCATTGAACCAAGCTTGGAGCCCTTCTGAACATGGAGATGTGCGACTGCACGGATTGCACAACTATGTGGCTGGCCCTGCCACCGAATTCTGTTTGGTTCCTAATGAAGAAATATAGTGTTAAAATCCACTACGAAGCTGCAATGTGGTTGATGTATAATACATGCAAAAATAGTTGTTCCCCTTGTGGAATTTACAAGACCACCAAGGAGACAAGATATTTTGGTAAAAAGTTAAATAGTAAATAAATATATGAAGAAATGCTCAACATCACTAGTCATTCGAGAGATGCAAATCAAAACAACGTTAAGATTCCACCTCACTCCAGAAAGAACCGCGTATATGGGAAAATCAACCAATAACAAATGCTGGCGGGGCTGTGGGGAAAAAGGAACACTCCTCCACTGTTGGTGGGATTGTAGACTGGTCCAGCCACTGT
>PVJO010001180.1:0-67966 GCA_004026905.1 Hystrix cristata
TTTTTTTGGTTGGGATTTTTTTTTGTTTTTTTGTAATATTCAGAGCTGGAATGGAAAAGAAAATAATGAATTTTAAATAGTACTGTACCAAAACAAATGAATAAAAAATATAATAGATTGTAAAGTCCAATATTCCTATTTGACACTTTTGAAACATTATTAGCTTGCAAGACATAAAAAAATAGACAAAAATATATGCATGCAGAAATGAATTAGATTTCAAAAGCATCATTTTTAATAAAGGCTTTTAACTGCCTCAGTCTGGATATAGTCTGCAATCTGGTTGATAAATATGCGGCAAATGACAAATTAATATGTGTTGGCCCTCATCGACATCGGAGACAAATGTTATTATAATGTTTTGGACTCTGCTCAGTTTCGTCTGTCTGGGGAAGGCTGCCGTAACAGCAAAGGCTGCGATTTAGAGGGACAAAGCTGCCCTCTATGTGAGAACAATGTGCTCTGCAGCCGGAGGGACGAGGCGAAGGTGGGAGGACTCACAAGGAAGCACACTGTATTCATCTGCCAAACCTATTAGACCTCCAAAAGAGCTGTGGACGGAAATACAAGCAGGACCTGTAAAATCACAATGAAACCAGAAATTGCTTCCCCATGCTGCATAGATCTCCAGAAACTGCAAACTCACCTTTCACCTCCTTTAATTTGCCATCCATCAGGTTTTAAGGAGGTGAAATAAAGCACGTTTTTGCAAAAAAAAAAGTGTTGAAAACTAAAATAATTTTAAACATTTCTATTTTTGATGATGCACATATACAATAATAAATATTTTTTCTTATATATTTATGTAGGTTTCTTAAAATCCACCCAAAGTGGAGAAATACAGGGCAGTTATGACCAATAAAATAAATTAAAGAATCTATAAATGTAGACAGATCTCATGTTACTCATAAGAAGTATTCTTTGTATGGTTTTAATTGCTTATATTTTTATTTTTTTTCCATATTTACTTGTCAAAAAATTATTACCAGGACTTCATATGGAAAAATTATATATATACATATATATATAACCATGGAATTATGAACAATTGTATTTGAGTCCAAAATCTGTGCTTAAATAGTTGTATTATCTTAGACAAAGATGAGAAAATTAATAGTATTAACAAATTTCTTTCAAAGAGCAAATAAAATATACATTTAAAATGTATATCACAGTCAGAGGGACACGATAAGTGAATGATGAGCATACGTTCCCTCATTATGAATACCGCTGTGATGTAAATTTCTACCCCTGGAGTGGAAAGCAACGTAATGACAGTATCCTTCCACCGTAATGGGCTTCCCTGCCCTTCACCCCTGCATGCCACATGGAGAATGGTCAGAATATCGTGCCACAAATAGTAAATTGTGTTTGACCCCTAACATATTCGATTCTGATTTCTGACTTGTATGAAATCACTACTATGTTTGGCTCTAAGTCAGCCTTCTCCCTTTCAATATAAAAATTGCTCTGGGAACTTGGGAGTTGAGCTTTCCCAGAGTCAGTGAAAGCCTCAAGCTAGTAATAATCCAGAAGTACATTGCTGTGTGTAAATGCCCTTACAACAAATATGAAAACACTCACTATCAAACAAAGATTTCTAAATGCTTGCCAAGGGCACTTTTGGCATGAGCTGTAGTCAATATAGCAAACTTCCAGTGTGTGAAAATAATTTGAGGAATTTGGGAAAATATCTGGTTTCTATAAAAAATACGATCTACAGTTCATTCAAAATTGAGTGACCCATTTTATTTTTTTTTCCTGGTGGTTTTCCCATTTCATTTTTACTGAGCACCTACTTTGTGTTTTTTAATAAACTGTATCCCATGTAAATATATTTTATAAAGTGAAGGAGGGAATTGCAGTCCCCATAATTACTTCTAATTATATAGCTAAGCCAAAAATTAGGGCAAAGTTAAGACTATTCAACTTTTTTATACTCTTGAGAATATTCATTAGTACTTACATATGCTCCAGTGCACAGAATCTTGAGAACATGAAAAGAATGAAAATCTTTGGTATAAAATGCTGGATAAAAGTAATAACTAGCCTAGAGGAGTTTTCTACTAATTTGGTCATGTGACCTTTGGCAAATCATTTTACAGGTTTGGCTTTTGTTAATTCTTCCCTGCCATAGCTGCCTCAGTCTCAAATCAGAGAAGTTAAACCCAAAGCCTGAGCCACCCTCAAGCAAAGTACACAATCAGACTAACTTCGGAGGTGGCTGATTTGGCACCAAGACCATCTGCAGCAGGTCAAATGGACAATGTGTTCTTTCTCCTGCGTGTAAGACAGGAGCTGTTAACATCTCCCAGTATCCTCCATGGTGGCCGGTGGAGAAACACGCATTTCAAGCTAGACTTGGGTTAGGTTAATGAGGGCGTCGTGCCAATAGGTTTATAACTACTGTGTTGATATGGTTAGAGAAGCCACACATATAATGTATTTGTCAGACACTTTTCATTCTTTAAATAACTCAGGTATTACGGAGAATCTGAGTAATTCATAAAGTGAAAACATGAGTGAAATGAAGTTTTTCAACCTACCTGCTAGAACACAACTAGTCTATTAATGGTGCTGGCGGAGAAGGAAAGGCAAACCAATGTAACATGTAGGCGGGGCCTTCTCTATGCCAGGCCTGGTGAGAGATTTTCCTCACTTGACGGAGAGGAATTTGAAATATGAATGAGGGGCTGTGTCTGAAGTCATCATCTGATGTGAAGGAGTCCTGTGCTCTGCAACTGGGATTTGATCCATGCAACCGAGTCACCGGAGTCTGTGCTGTTTCTGCTCTAAAGCAAAAGCCCAACTGTCATTGCTTTGTAATGCTCAAGTTGTTCTGATAATTCAGATACTCACGTCAAGAGTTTCGTGGTACTTTCTTCTTGAAAGTCTCTTTAAAGTAAAACACATACACGCACGTGCGCACACACACTCCAACTATTTTCCCCTGCAGAGTACTGCAGAAGGTGTCTCGTCCTACAATATAAATCGTGCATTGTCATTTCTGTGACTGAGCGTTGACATGCCATCTCCAGAGAGTGTCTCAGGGAAGGGATATAATATCAGGAAGGAATGAGCATGGAGAACACACGAAGGAGGAATCAGTGTTGCTCCTTCGGCAGGGGAATTCAGCACACGTTGGTCCTCAAAACGGAAAACATCTGCCCTGAGATAGATGCGACCTCATGCCATCGATGTACCGCATGCCTGTGTCTGAACTGTAGACTCTTCAGTGCGGCGAAAGCGACACTAAGTTGATTTCAACAAGCTGGCACTCGCCATTGCCAGCCAGCTTTGGTCTTAATTAGCCTTAGAGAGTCATATGAAGTGTGTGGTTACCTTGTACCTTGTTTACAAAAGAAAACGTCCTTATGTATTATCACAAACATAACATGTAAATATTAAACAAAAGGTAATGATTACAGACAGTTTAATCTGACTTACAGAAAGCTGAGTGGACAGTAAGGTGAGAAGCCAGTTACTTTCTTACCTATATTTCATCTCTGTTCTAAGTAGAATTAATTACTTCAAATAAAACAAAGGTTCTTTTGAATTATTTTGAAAAATTCGCAGAGATCAAATCAAATAAATACCATAAACTTTTTCAAAGTTCAGCTCGAGCTTCGAATAAAATTCAAGTAGAATAAAACCACATGTAATTGTCCTTAGCAACACTGACTTTAAATAGTTATTAAAATCTAGCCAACCAAGAGAAAAAGAGAAAACTATCCAACTAGAATAGACATTGTCTTAATAATTATGAAATTTGGAAAAAAAATAAAATTTTTTAAAGATTAAATCAAGTGTGCTATATTTGTGGAATCTAAGAGGGTGCCTATGTTTTAGCTTGGTACAAGCAGGGCCATTTGACAATTATTTTAATTTTAAAAGATCACAGATTTAGGAAAGAAGAAAGAGAAGTTCAATCTGAAAAGGAAATCTTTGCCCAAAGCTCAGTAAAACATGATAACATTTTAGCAAGCAAATTATCATCAAATACTTTATAATGGGGAGGTATATTAAACATAATTATTCTTTAAATAGTCATCATTCGTTCTCCATTTATTTTTCAGAATTGATCCAATACACATGAATTTAACATCTATTGAGACATTTACTTTGTCATGATGTTTCAGATTTCAACCTCAACACTTTTATGTATTAAATTTCAATAAGTTTGAGTCATATAGAATCTATATTCTCTTTCCTTGATCTATGAGTGTAGCAAACAATAATTATTTAATACCTTCAACTGGTCCGACTAAAACAAATAGTAACCTTAGATATACATGGAATTTTAACTATTCGTTAAATAAATATCATCTAAAATACGTACTATTTAAAATATTTTCAATACTATCTCACTATTTACTCTGGTTTCTGATAGTTCTTTGATTGGTAATTATATCAGTATTATTCCATTGCTCAGAAGATTATTGTGAAAAGTAACAAGTTTAATCTTCATTTGTAATATAATCAACAAATATTTGTGAACTGCTTGATCTGTGTCAAGTATGGTTGAAGAGCTTTTAAGGGTGTAGTGAATTACAATGATAGATTTTTTTGCTGTTTAATTTTTTGAATTGCGGCAATAAAATGTACTATTCTGCATTTTTAAACACTACAGTAAGGTTTAATCTTTCTGCATATATAATCATGTATGACTGAATAATAATTACTTCCTATTATGTGTTTTAGCGGTTTTTTTATTACTAAGTATTCCATACATTTTAGTTGAGTAGTTGTTCATATTTTCCTATTATCAGTAATTTCAGTGAGGAAAATTTTATTATTTTGGTGAAATTCATCTCTTACTTCCTCTTTTGTAGTTAGTTCCATCTGTGTTCTTTGCCTGTCCTAGATTATACGTAAATTCTGCTGTTTTCAAGTCTAGACACTTTGATGATATCTATTTTTTTACTTTATCTCAACAACATACTTTAAAATTAGCTTAGACAAGGGGGACAATGTGGATGCCTTTTTATTTTTCAGTTAACTTTCCAGTTATTTTCGCGCCATTTTTTTTTAAAAACGCAACAAAAAAGTACACCCCGATTGAAATCCATTTTTAAACTTGTGAAAAATTATTTGTCCAAATATTTATAGTTGTGGCTTATATGTATGAATCTCTTTATCTTCTCCCTTAATTTATTTGTCTTCTCTTTTTAGAAAAATGAAATTGTATAGTTTTCACTAAACAGATTAAGAAATTTGATTTTCTTGTGTGTGTTGAGTATACAGATTGATTTGGGGATAATGGAAATTTAAAAAATAAATTTTCCACCCATGAATGTTATGCTTTTCCATTAAATTAGGTTTCCTCTAATGTCTCATGTATTTTTTACCATACAGATCTTACAGCTAATCTGTTAAACTTATCCTCAAATATTTTATGATTTAAACTCTGCATAGTTCTTTGTTAGCATAGTGATACAAAATGGAATTTTGTAAAAGGGTTTTGTATCATGTTGTAATAGTAAAATAATTTTTTTAGTTCCAACTTTCTTCCTATAGACTCCTTGTATTTTTCTCTGTGATATTACTAATTAGGAAATTTGTCCTTCTTGTTTTTAACTTTGATGGCTTTTTGTTTTTTATGATTTATTAAAATGAATAGAAATAGTGGTGCAGTGTTTAACAGAAGGAGTAAGAATATGCATTTCAGCTACTTTATCCTAAGAAGGAATGTTCAATATCTCACCATTTGGAATGTTGTAAACGCTAAGATTTTATTATTGTTTTAAATTTGTCTTTATAGTTTGAAGAAGTGTTCTACCATTTCTATTATACCTACTTGTCTGAAAATTTTATCTTCAACAAATATTGAATTTGGTTCATGATTTTTGCACATGTCTTCAAACTGTCATTTTCCCTTTAATCTGTCCCCGTGGTTAATTAAACTGGTGGTAATACAGTTTTGTATTCTGGAATGTATATCTTTTAATCATGCAATATTACCATTTTGTATGTTGTTAGAGGCAATTTGATAATGCTTCATTAAGATTTTTATATCAATATTCATAAAGAATGTGAACCTATAACCTGAAGTTCTTACAAAATCCTTTCCTGGTTTGGATATCAAAGTAAAATTAATAACTTTTTTAATGTGTGTAAATCATTCCCTACTCTGCTGTGTTATGAGTATGGATGATAATGATATAATTTCTTCCAAATATTTGGTAGAACACACCAATGAAATCTTGAACTTTTTAGCATGGAATGGATTTTTTATAAATTTAGTACTCAAATGTACATAAGGATTTTATATTTTCTGTTGTGTGCATCATTTTTCATAAGTTATATTGTTTTCTTCGTTACTAAAAGTGAACATATTCTTTCTTTATCTCTCATTTCGCACCTTTTTTTGGTGGTTTGCTAAGTGCCTTAATTTATTCATATCTTTACACTTCTAACTTCAAATTTTTTTGACTATTCTACGTATTTTCTCTATTTCATTGATCGCTCCTTTTCATGTATCTTTTACTTAACTTATATTTAAATTTCTCCTTTTTTCTTTTTTTTTTTTTGAATAGGAGATTGAACTCAGGGCCTTGTGCTTGTGAGTCTCTTCTTTTTTTAAGAGCAGTAAGATTACTTCCAGATCTTTGACTTCATGGCTTTATTCTTTTCCAATATTACCGCTGAAAGTTAAATTTTTTCTTATAGGAATTGCTTTAGCTTCATCCTTTAAATTTTGTATATTTCTTTCTGTTCAACCTATTTTATAATTTCATTTATTATTTCATCTTTAATTTCTGTGCTCTTTAGAAATGCATACATTTTTCATTCTCATCTTCATATTGCTTTTTGCATCATGTATAATTTATTTTCAAATCTTGCTGCCTTTCTTTAGATAATATTTTATTACATTTCTATGTTAATTCCACTGTGGTTAAAAGACATATTTTGTGTAATGTCAGTCCTTGGGAATTCACTTAGACTCTCTTATAGCCCAGCTTATATTTTACCACAGTGAATTTCCCACATGCATTTGAGAATGAGATGAAAGTGTGTTATCCTAAAAATGTTGGTTCAGTCAAGCTAGATTAGTTTGTTGTTAAAATCTTTCTATGTCCTGCCTAATTCTCCAACTGTTCTATCAGTAATTAAAGAACAAGCATTAAAGTTTAACTATGGTTGGGAATTTTCTATTTATACTTTTAGATCTGCCAATTTTTGCTTCAATAACTAGGAGTTCCGCTAATAGCAGCAAACATTTCAAAATGTTAAGATTATTTTTAAGTTAATACTTGATCATTATAATTTTTGTTTATCTCTGATGATATTGTTCACTTGGAAATTTACTTTTCTGGTTAGTACTATGATCATAGCCATTTTGCGATAAGTATTGTCAACCTATATATTTTTAAATTCCTTGCTTGAAAGTGTGTTTGTGATTTTAATGTTTGAAACATATTTCTTATTTGAAGATACATTCATTGGGCTCAGTATTTTCTATCCAATCCGATATTCTGTATTTCAACTCATTTTAATCTGTTTAGGCTTAATGTAATTATTTATACATTTGAATTCAAATCTGAATGGCTTGTTGGTTTATTTTTAATTTTTGGCATGTTTTAATCCTCTTTTATCCTTTTTTGGAGAAATGTGAATGGAAATCTTAATGCTAATGGCATGGATTTCACTTACTGACTCCCGTGCTGTCTTTGCTCGGGCGGGCCACGGGGGCGCAGGCCTGTAGTACCAGCATTCTGAGGTCAAGGCGTGAGCACCTCAAGTTCGAGCCCAACCCGGCAACCTAGTGAGAGTGTCTCCAAACAAGAAATTAAAAATGAAGGAGTGCAGCTATAACTCATTGTGAAGGTTGGTGTACAAAAAAAGGAAAAAGAAAGAACAGGGAAAAAAAAACTTTGTTCAAACCATATGTAACTGATCAGAGTCTATTAAAAAGTTTCCACCATTGAGTAATTTCAGAACGTACTCTTTGTTATATCCTCCTGTCTTTAGATGAATTTTTGTATTAAATAGTCTTTCTTTAGATAAAAGACCTTCATTTACAATATCTTGTACTGGAGATTTTCTGGGCATGTTTTCTTTTCACGTACAAACGTAGAGGGACAATTTATTGTTCTAATCATTAGTACCTTAAAAGCATCCTTTCCATTTTCTTTTGATTTATGTTATTGCTGATGAGACTATTTATCATGCTTTGTTCCCCTGTTTTGTTCTCTCATTTTCTTCTCTGGATACTTTGAATTTTTCTTTTTTTAACATTTGGTTTTCAAAAATTTGAATGTGCTATAACTTGTTGAATTTGTTTGGTGTGTTAGTTACTTCTCTAGATTCAGTGGTTTGCAGGAGAGCAGATTTAATACAAGTTACAACATTCACCCACAAGCCGAATGCCAGAAGAGTGCAGGACGTCTCTTTATGCACTGGAGACCCAGAAGATCCAGCCAAGGGCTGGGAGCCCACAGGACTGTCCCATGTACGTCTGTGTCTGCAGATGATGGCTGAAGAAATCTATTCTGGAACCAGGGTAAGATGCTTGCTGCAGAGATGATGCCCAGAGCTCCCCTGAAGTAACAGCAGCCATCCCCAGCGAGAGCAAGGCCCCGAGCTCCTTCTGCAACAAGAACAGCCGGCTTCCCTTCAGGAGAACCAGCCACAACAGAGCTTCTCCTGGGAAACAGCCCACCAACTAGCTTCCGCTCCCTTCTCCTTTGTGTTGCGTCAGCAGCAATCCTCAGGTGGATTTTCTACGCCAGAACCACAGCAGCTCAGTCCAGCTGGGCGTCCTGCTCAAACTGGCCATATCAGTCTACCACACTTGCTAAAATTTCTGTTGAAGGCCAAAACAACTTAGATGGTTAATTTGCTTTAACCAAGGACAAAACCTTCTCAGCTCTGACCCTTTTGAATATTTCTCTCATGTCATTATTTCTGTTTCTCTTCTGGCAACGCAGTTACGCAGATGTCATGTCATTTGTTCCCGTTCTTCAGGTCGTAGACATTGTACTTCATTTTCTAATTTATTCTTCTTTTTTTTTTTTCAGTTTTGGTAATTTCTATTGAGTAGTCTCCGCATTTACATATCATTCCCTCTTTTTTGTTCAGTTGGTTGAACATGTATATTGGCCATATTTTGTGCTTGCATTCTTGAAATCTTCCATGTTTGCCTGCATTTTTCATCTTTTTCACTACCTTCTCTAAAATACTTGACATTGTTATTTTGAAATTCTTCTATAATAATTCCAACACATTGCTCATCTTTGTGACCAGCTCTGTTGAAATTTTGAGTGCACTATATTTCCTTACTTCATTAAACACCATGTAATTGGCTATCAAATGTTTACAAGAATAGTAAAATGTGAAATGAATAATATCTTCTGGAAATTTGCATGCCTTTCATCAGGTTTTTGGTTTGGTGAATTGAGTTGGTAGAAACTCTGATTGAGCTGGCATGAGGTTTAGCTGTTGGCCTTCAGGTTCAGCTCGGTTTAGATTTTATTCAAATTCCTTGAGACCAGCCCTCTTTCAAGCAGCTCTGGGGTTTCGTTCCCAGGAAGGAAGCGTCACTGTACTTCAAAAGGCCCAACAGTCCTGCAGGCCGGTGTCTTGCCGATTTCACCTTCCCCAAAGCAGTCGGTGGTCACTACAGCTTTTGGTGGGCTTTTCCCTCTTTGCCTGTCTCGTCCTCTGACTTCCCTTCCTGAAGCTCAGCCTCAGTTCTCTAGATCTGCTCTCAGTATTTCTCATTTGCACTCAGTGAAGGGCCACAGAAGACAATGTGGTAAGTGAATCCCTCCAACCTTTCTGTGTGGGATTCTTGGGGGTTACTAAATCACTCTAGCACACCACAGTCTGACTTTAAAACTTCATTGTAAATTTATTTGTTTTTGTCTTACTCATATCTACTTTATTATAGAATTTACTTTTTGAGTTACTTAAGACCTATTTAATTCCAAAAATTTTTCTAAGTGTGATTTCTCCCTTTCCAATATTAACCCTTATTTTTTTAAAATTCATGTCTAAGATTTGTATTTTTCTACCCATATCTAGAACCAATAACTACCTATAATTTATTTGTCCTCCAGCCCTCACTCCACATGGTACCATATTATGGTTTTATGTAGCTGTATATATGGTCATAATTTAATAGTCTTGTGGTCCAGAATTATATATCCTCTATTATATGTAGGGTTGGCATTTAAACTAATTTTGTGGTATATGCTTGAAGTCCTTACAAATATAGTAATGTTTTGCTTTTCCCATGAATTTCACTTTAGCTGTCTACAAGAGAAGGGTCAAAATTATCATGGCTTAGCATTTTGACATTTCTGATCTTCCTGCCTCAGTGTAGACAAAGAGAGCATTGTGCATCTAAGTTTTACTCTTGTAGATACCACTATAATCATTCAGAGGAAAGTTCCAACAATAATGTTATTAGTTACCTCTTTTAATCACTTAAAGGAATAAATCATATCAGGGTAAGAAGTTAAAGTTTGGACACCATGCATGTGCCTGGTGACCCTTTAGTGTACTTGTCAGTGCTGATAACTCGGCATACAGAGCTCCGGCTGGGCCAAGCCGCAGAGGGAGGATACACGGTCAGAAAGCTGTTAGTTCTGTGTGGTGACCATTCCTTGATGCTTCGGGAGGTGAAATCAGGGAAGAGGTAACCGAGTTGAAGAGTAAAGTCCAAAGGGAAAGTGCATGGATATGGGACCTTGTAAAACATAAGTCTGGCTGAATCCTAAATAGTGAAAAAAAATAAGACTGAAAACAAGTAAAACAAAACAAAGCAACTTTGGACAACAGGATTCATTAGGAATTTTCACTTTAGCAGAGTAACTAAACTCTTCTGGAAAAGTCAAAATAATAGTGTTTCCTTCTTACCTGTTTAATCGTGTTGAATCATTTCCAAATGATGACCTCTAGGTTTATAAAACAGAAAACAATGTATGACTACAGCAGAAGCAACTGGCCAGACTTGAGAATTAAAAATACAGAGTGATTTTACCTGAAATTCCTGGCATGTGAAAACAACAAGAACACATGGCTAAGAAAGACTTAAGTTTTTGTGGGGGTTTTACTGTCAAAGAATCCATTAGTCTGCTCCCAAAACCAAGAACAGGGTCAGGAAGCTGTCCTTTTCCAAGAAAGCATACTGCCAAAGTCTATTTCCAATGCAGTCTGGGAAGAAATTGGAGAGGGAGACCCTCCCAGGGTGAGGAAGCAGAGGGCAAGGAGTACAGAGTGACTTCCTTTGGCAGCGGGTGTGGAACTTCCTGGTAGAGAAGTGATTTGGGAACCTTTCTGGAAGCTTTCCCCAATGCGAGATTAGGGTGACCTCCATTCCTGCCCAAAAGGACTGCACGTGGACCAGCAACTCTTGATTACTTCGCATTATTAGCTGCAGCATCATTGCTTTGTATCTGGATCGGAATGGTGGGAACACTTCACCTAGAGCTGATGGAAATGCTAAACTCTGAGTGGAGGTCCTGGGCGTTGTGTACAGACACTTCATGGTGGTTGGATCTGGGAACCATGGTGGGGAGGAGGGAGATGTTTCCCACGTACGGAAAACAAAGGTGTACAGTTAGTTGGTTTTCAGAGTGGCAGATGGCTTTTCAGCTGAACTAGCCATTCAAAAAATCCATGATCTGCTTAGACGGCGGAAGTATCATGAAAGTGAAGCTGCACATTCGAGAACTAACAATCCTAAATCATGTGCAACCGGAAGTGTCCACAGAGTACTGGTGGGAAGCAGTGAAGTGCATCACTTCCGGGCCAGCCTTTCTCAGAAGCCGATCAGACGTGTTCACCCGTTTTTCCCTCAGCATACCACAGACGAAGGGCCTGATGTCAGGACTGCAGAAGGGTGGAAAACAGAATCCCTCAAGAGTGGTTTCTCTTTGTTAAATCACTGACTCTTGGAGGTTTCCTGAAACATCACCTGGTGATTTTTCACTATCCATTGTCACTTTTTTTTTTTTTTTTTAACCTTACAGGGTTCCCAGCACGATTTCTTGGCACTGCTGACATTTTAGATGAAATTCTTGTTTCTACTGAGGACTGCCCAGTGCACTGCAGGCTATTTAGCCATGTTCCAGATCTTTAACCACTGAACGCCAGCAGCTACCAGTGGTGACAACCAGAATATACAGTTTCCAGGCATTGCCAAATGTCTCCCCGGAGCACAAACAATGTTGGCTGATAACTAGTATGTGAGATGGATATGGAGGTATCTGGATCCTTCTGCCATCTCATTTCTTTCATCGTGTCCATATCCTCCTCCTTGGCTGTGGTGTTCAGATGGCTTTCGGCTTGCCCTTTAGGATCCGTAGATCTCTCAAACCCCCATCCTTAGACGCTCCTCTACTGAGCCCAGGATGTGCTAATCCCCTTTACACTTATTTTACTTTGACACTATAGTTTCTGGTGTACCAATACTTGTTCAATGTAGTTTGAATAATTTTTATATCTCATGCTACACAGTGGAAGAGGATGAGGTAGCTAGCGGTGGGTAGTCTGTTATCATGATATGATAGAGTCTGCCCTAATTCTCAGCTGTTCGTTTTCTTATACTTGATCTGAGGTGTGCATATAAGTATCATTTTGGTGTTTATTTTTTGTGGTGTTTTTTACTTTGACTTATTTTTCTGTGATTTCCTTTTACTAGTATTTTGATGATTCCGTAAGCATCTTCCTGTGTTTCATTGTTTGTTTCTTTCATGATGCCCTTTCTTCTTCCCTGGCTTACTGCCTTGCTTGGAGGGGAACATGTCGTGGGAGTGTCCTGTGAAAGAGTATAGAGGAGATAAATATTCCGAGATAGCACTTAGTTGAAAGTATTCCTAGTCCTTCTCAGTGAAGTAATAAGTCATCAGTGACAATTTACCTTTAGATTTTAAAATGATGAACTCATTGTCTTTAGGGTTCCAAAGTTGATCTGGATGACCTCTGCCCCATCTTCAACTGGGTGACTTCATTGCTATCAGTGAATAATGACACTCAACTAAACTAATTTAACATTTTTTTTTTTACAACCCATGTTTATTTTCACAGGAGATTGGAATGGACCAGCACTGTACGTACTACAAAGTAGATATTTATTATGTATCTGTTGAAAAAGTGCAGAAAATGTATCTTAGAGACTGTAATTCAGACCACAGTCTCCACAGTTAGGAACCTTTCTCCCCACCAGCTGGGATGCCTTCCGGGACTCCCTAGGATGGTTCTCCCTGCTGATATTTTAGGCTTCTACAATTCTCCTTCTCAGCTCCTGTTAACCAAATATCATTCTGCCAGTACACTGCATTTTAATATGTCAAATTCCATATTATGTAAGGCAATGTATATATATATTTTATATCAACCATAATCGATTGTTTTCCTTATATGATTCAGCCTTTTAAATCATATACCATCACCCAAGACTTCAAGATATTGCAAGTGCTGTTACCTAAAAAATCTTTTTCACTCGTATCTAGGGAGACTACAGTGTTGTGTAGAGGGGGAACGACTTGGAGACAGGACATGCGGGGGCCTGATTTGAGTTTGTAAATCTTTTGGATAATAGGACAAGGCTTGCAGTAACGGCCCTTATAGTGTCAGATCCGTGCAGTCCTGGGAGCTCAGAGTTATTTGGAATTTCTACAGGGGGTTTCTCATGCTCAAAGGTAACACCTAACAGAACGTAATAACTATGAATGCTTTTAGGTAGTTACATATATTTAGTTATAAATATATAACTGTATATAATCATTAATATTTATATTTTATTTATATAACTAAATATATACATAAATATGTAAAAATTTCAAAACACATCTTCATACCACTCCTCACAAACAACTGATCTAAATACACACACAACACATATCACACACACACATATATATATATGCACAAGTTTATTTTTTAAGAATTCATGTTAACAGACAGCTACTACTTCTGCCTTGGACTAAATATTGAAGCCTCCTTATTTTGAGAAAAATCATGTGGGTCTACACAGCTGTACACATATTTCTGCATGTTGGTGTATAAATACTGTATATTATTATACTCTTTTCCAACAATGAATATTTACAAGTTAAAAGAAATATGTAATTTTTAGTATATCTGTACACATCACATACTAAGATTCATACATATCTATGTATGTCTGTGTATGTGCATGTGTATGTTTGGGGGTGTGTGTGTGCATGTGCGTGTGAGTGTTTCCCACCAGCCAGGCACGACGGTATCCTGGCATGTGTACATCACTATTCCTACCTATCACCTTTCATCTTTCTGTCTCTCTTGCCTTGTGAGTCTGCTCAATTTGCCTGTGTCTTCCTCCCTAACAATAAGACATTGTGTATTACTTTTGAAGTTGCAACATATTTATGCTTATGCTTCATATTGTTCTTCCTACAAATTGCTGAAATTTTATGAATCATGGTAATTTTCATAACAGGATAAGGCAAATAAAAATAGAATATATGAAATTAGTTTGTAATGAGCTATTTATTGTAAGAAGGGTCCACAGAAACTTCAGCAGCAGTAGGAAAATGATGGCTACAGGTGAATTAGGGTAGTGTGTTGAAAGACAAAGGTCACGAGGTTGTTATCACAGAACAAACTAGTTTTCTACCTCAGATCGCCCTTTATCCAGACGCAGCTGGCAGTGGTGTCCCGCTGGGACGTCCTGGTCTTACTGCTCCTGCCCACCATCCCGGTTCTAAAGGCCAGTGCTTCCTCCTCTTTGCTTGCAGGCTTTTTCTAGTCTCCGAAGTACAAGCTCATGCCTAAAAGTTTCGGAAAATTCATGTGCCCCCTCCAAATTAATGTCACTTTAACAGAAGACTAATAAGAATTGATATGCATTTTCACCTATCTTACTCCTTGGATGAGTAATTCCAGGATGCGGTTTGACTTTAACTTCCAGATATTCTGTAGTTAGGGAAGTACCCACAGGGGCAAATTGCCTGATAGGAAATTTTATTAAGTCTTTTTCCCGCACTACATCTCTCCCATCATCCTACCGATGATTTTTGGAATCATCTTCGGAATAAGCCACTTGGACTGGAATCTGCACTTCAGGTTACGAATTAGAGGAAATGAAGATATTTTGTAGCAGATGAAGTGACAGGAAGTCAACCTTCAGAATGAGACTCAAACTTGACTGCTTGCCAGTCAGATGCCCAAGAGGAACCCTGTGCTGGTATCGGGAGACTGTGTTCAACCAGCACAGCATTAAGTAGTACAGTCATGGTGAACTGGGGTGGGATTCACTGGCTTATGCAGAATGTCTAACATTTCAGATATGTGGAGACCATTGACATTCCTGGGACTGTAATTTGGTTGCAGTTAAATGTGATCAGTGTATCAAGGGAATGAAATTGCAAACTTAGTCTCCCTACCAACAGAGGGCACAAGGTAGTGGTCAGAAGTACCTATTGCACTAATAAGAGAGGACAGTGTGTGGGGGGGTTAGTCAAAATGTTATTTGCATCTGTGAAAATGCCACCATGAAGCCAAATATTCTGTATAATTAATATGCAGGTACATAAGGATATGTATATCTCCTGTAGCCAGAGGACAAAGTGGTTGGGGAAACAGCTCCAGGACTTGAGGTGGAAAGTTTCAGAATTTAAAGCAAAGTGGAACCCCAAGCATACTGATAGGAAAACAGTGTGCTCCTCAGGCAACCAATGGAGACACCTAGGTGAGTGTACTTGAGCCCCTCCAGCCCCTAGACCCCATGATTTAGAAGTGGTCACTCCCACTGGTTGGAAAATAGCAATATCCCTTGTGTACAGATCTTGCAATCCCTTCACCTGAAAGACTGGCCTCACAAGAAAACATCTTCCATTCCAAGTACCTGCCCGCCTTCCCCTTGCACCATCCCCTTCTCACAGCTGGGCACCCCTGACAGGAAGGAAAGCTCAGCCTCAGTGGAAATGCTCAAAGGGACTTTTCAAACCTGTGGGAAAGGATTGAAAGGAAGTCAAACCTGCGGTCAAGGCCTGAGAAAACGTGCCTGGGGTGGACCGTTAGGGTCCAGGATGGTGAAGCTAGTGGACAACAGAAAGACATTTCTCACGGTCTGGAGGCTGAAGATCTGAGATCAGGGTGTCAGCCACCAAGCTCGAGTTCTGGTGAGGACTGTTTGCCAGGTTCCTGTTGTATACCACATGGCAGAAAGGGGTGAAGAGAGCTCTCTGGGGTCTCTTTTATAAAGGAAATAATCCCATGCACAAGGGCTCTATCCTTATGACCTAACCACTTTATAATGTCCCTTTTCCTAACACTATCACTTCAAGGATTAGGATTTTAACATATGATTGTTGGAGGGAAACACACTTCGCCTTATATTTAATGTACTGTTAGGGACATCTGGAATCAACCCGAATGTGCCAGAGTGATTGTTCCATGAACTTGGAAGAACAAGGGATAAATGATTGAATGGTATTGAAAAAAATATTTTGTGAGGCTCAAAAGGGTAGAAAAAGTACATATTGTAGAATGAATATGTTTGGTAAAATCTGAGAACCCACCAAGTGATCATATGCCCTGAAAGGCAACGGGATAATGTCCTTTTAACCAAAATAAAGACTTAGATGAGGTAAAGTTCAGTCACAGGCAAGGTGCGTGGGGCAGTGATGTGAAAAGGGGACAACAGCATCAAGACCTGCACCTGTTGTTTGTCCCACTGAACTTCTTATTGCATGCTTTGGGGTTTTTGTGTGAGTGAGCACCTCTTGGAGGAATAGATGCCTTAGTGAAGCCACTTAATGTGGTGCTTGGGTGGTTTGAGCAAAGCCAGTATGGAAGAAAGTGGGTGGCTTGGAGGCCTTTACCCTTCCCCTGTGAGTGTGTGAGCCCAGATCGTAGCTGCTAACACCCAGACTTCTTTTTCTTTTATTTTTATTTTTCTGCAAATGTTTCTGGTTGCTGGAGCCACTAGATGGCCCATATGGTGAACCAGAGGATGAGTCATTGGACATCGACCCAAGATGCAGTTTTCCAAGGACTGAGCTGATTTCTCATCCCCACAACGGGGTGACTCAGAAGTGTGTCTTTTACTCTGGCTTCTGAATCCCATACTAGGATTACAAGCGCTACACCACAATAACAGAATTGCTTATAAAAACTCTTTCTGGCATGTTTTCCTTCCCACCTCCCTTCCTAACTTCAGTTTCCCCACTATCCTTCCTAGGATCATAAATTCAACTACTTTCTTTTGAATCTTTGTCTCTAAAATCAACTAGACTCTTCTCTTAATATCATCTTGGGATTGGTTCAAAGTCGTCCTAAATAAAATCTGTAGATGCTCAAGTCTCTTACAAAAAATGGCTTAGTATTCACATACAGCCCACAAACATCTTCCCGTGTACTTTAAATCATCTCTATGTACAATATGTAATAGAATGTAAATGGTATGTAAGTAATTGATACTTTTTTTCATGGAATAGTGACAAGGAAAGAGTATATACGTGTTTAGTATACATGCAAATTTAAAAAATGCTTGATTCATAGTTGGTTGAACTCATGTATACAGAAACTTGAATAAAGAGAACAACTGTATTTACTTTTGAATCTTTCAGGTACTGTCTCTGGGTTGACTCAAACTAAGATATTCAGGGAGAGCAAAGAAGTGTGTAATTAGCTGAAAGTAGACATGTGTCCTATATATCTTCAAATCTCATGCTGAGAATAAAAAAGCCTCAGCAATGTGTTCTTATATCTGCCCCTTCAACTGTGGGCCAGAAATTAGTACCTTCTATGATATTTGCCTGTTTTCTAATTAGTATTCATACTTATATCAAGCCCTGAGAATAATAACTAATATTTAACATGCTTTGTATAAACAATGATCTGTTAAGTGATCAAAACCACCATAAATTTCCAGTAAGCCACACAAGAGGATGAAAGAAGCGTGGGGGAGGTAATTTTTTAGCAAATGGCTTCTTCAGGTCTGTATAAGTAATTAGTGGAGTGCTGATACACCAGTAGGGTGTATCTTGTATTTTGGGGAATTTTGCATATATCAACGCCACATATCACCTTTTCATTTCTCGCCACGGTTGGGTATCCAAATGATGTTGCTAAATTATCTAAATGGATGTAACCCTGTTTCTGGATCTTCAAAGCATTTTTAAAATGGTAATACTTCTAAGATAATTCCAGACATTTAAAAAAATCATTTTGTACTCTTAGGGCAGTCTTCTGGCCCAGCCCAAATCTCTGACTGGCTCTGTAACTCCTCCTGGTGTGGTTTGACAGCTTGCCCTCCAGGGGTCCCAGGACTAGGGGAGAACATGGCCATCCAGCAGCCGGCCCCTCTATGCACACCCCCAACCAATTTTAACCCTGCTTCCTCTCTTTCTCTCTCATTGTTACGTCCAGGGTGGACTGTGAGCCCTGCTAGAAAATGCAGCTCCTGGCAATCCTAAACCCAATTACAGTAAAGAATTAAAGAAACCAGGTTTAAACTAAGAGAAGGCGCTTTATTTAAAGATGGTGGAAAAGAAAGAAAAGAGAGATAGTAGATAGCTACTTGACAAGTAGGGAGCATTTGAAAGTGAAATACTCATGGACCCTTCTCCGTAGTCCCTTTTGTTGGCTTTTTCCTCGTGTTGGCCCTCGGTATCAGGTTGGCTCTTGGGCTTGTCTGTCACCCTCGCCTGGGATTTCTCTAAGCCCTATGACCTTTCTCTGTCTTTTGGCAGAGGGTGAGATTATGAGTGGGTGCCTTAGGGCCAGGTTATATAGATGTAAGGATCAAATAAAGGGGGAGATTGTGACGTTCATGTTAATCACACTACCTGGAGCTGTCCCAGAACTAGTACCTTTGTTAACTGTTAGAATCTAGCTGCCTTTATGTTTCTAACTATTGGATTATCACTGTCTTTGCCTTTCAAGACAAAGACAGAGTCTGACTCTAGAGGTCAAAATTGTCTATTAATTTTTAATAATGTCCAATGAGGCCTTTACCCTATCTTTTCCCTACTTATGGGGACCCCGTCTCTACATCATGATATTAAGTGTTTATGATAAATTCACAAGGGATTCATTTGAAAACTAAATCTTCACTCCTGATTTCTGATACAGGATTTTTAAGCAGCCACTATGGCCAAAATAGCAGTAGAAGTTTAGTTCAAATATGAATTGATCTGGAGAGCGTACCTAAGTTTTGTCCTGCCATATTAATAAGCCAGTTCTTTACCAAGCTAGTGTGTGATACTATGAAAATTAGTTCATTTTCCTGTTTACATCACGAAACTGTAGTTTATTTTGTTTTAATTCAATTGAACAGTCTTCTTGTGCATCCCATTCAATCTTAAAGCCGTTGCCCTCACCTCTCGTATGTTGGCCCTGCGGTTCAGCACAGGGCCATCGGGCAGGAAACAGGAACACATCTGACAAGGAGGACCCTGATCGTGAGGTTGCCACACCTGGCAACCGCACAGAGAGCTGAGGGCTGCAGGAAACATCTTCCGCTGTAGATATTTCAATTGAATAAGCATGATTTTAACATGAATCCATTAAAAAACTACTTTGGTTCTGGGAAACTAAGTATTGGAAATATGATGAGCATATTGGAGTATGTTCAAAATTGAACATCAGGAGTAATTAAGGGAATGGAGAGATTGATTTAAGAGAAAAGATTAGAAGAGCTCAATCTGTTTAGCTTGGCTAACCGACAACTAAGTAGGGGATGTGGTAATTGTTTACAAGTACTTACAGGATGTAAATATCAAGGCTGAGCAGAAATGTGCAGGCAGAGATCAGAAAGCCTAAATCACTCCTAGTTAATAAAGAGAAAATTTAGGTTGACTGCCATCCAAAATTTGGTGATAGTTAAAGCCTTTCAGCAGGAATTGTCTCTTAGGGAAAATGGAAAAATAAACTCTTTTTGGAATTTTTTAGAGTAGAATAGCTTTTGTGACTCTGTAGCTGCTTCACATTTATCATCAACATTATTTCAGAAGAATTCAAATTGCATCCCTGTATATGCTGAAACTCCTTTCTACAGCACAAACGGACCACAGTGTTTTTGAAAGAGACTGTATAAAATAATTCTAATAAGGATGTAGGAACAAAAGATTTACAGATATATTATTATCTTTAAAAAGATAAGTATTTTATTGTTTTTGAAACCTCTCCTTAAGACAAGTAATTCAGACTTGGACATAGTAGTTGAAATATTTTTTTCTAATTAGTCAGAATCAATTAGGTATATCATATCTAGTAGGTATATTCAATAAAATTAATACTGATATCAATATACCAATGTGTTTTAAAACTAATAGGAATAAAAAATTTATAGAAATTCACTATATGAATTTTAACTTTGCTTTAAAATATTTAATAAATGCATTATGATGCTGAAATAACTCATTCAATATATATTCTGATTGTATGTATATTTTAATATCAAATAATCATTCTAAATCAAAATAATTTAAGAAACGGTGTTAATTACACACACACACACACACATGTGCACACACACCAACATTTGACATCTGGGTACTCAAGGTCAGTTTACTCTTTACTTGAAAATTTCTGGCTTTTTAAAATAAATATAGTTTTGTCATCTCATTTGCTAGTTTCTTCTTTGTAAGAGAGAATCTTTTTTTTTGTCTATGACTTGTACTCTGCATAACATTTAGGCCACTCTTTCAAGAGCATGGTACACAGTGTATGTAATATTGTTATACTCTAGTTATTTTCTTATGAAATTTTGTTTTTTTAAATAGAAGTAAGTCTTTTTTTATATTTTCTTTATTGATATCTACTTGCATTGTGTTAAAAACATAAGAAATAAAGATTCCCAAGACACAAAAAAATGAAAATAAAATATACATAGAGAGTGGAAGTATATTTATGCATATGAATTACAAAGTCAATGAAGCAATTTGTGTAATTCATGAAAATATTTCTTTAGCAAAGTCATAAGCAGCTAAGAATATTATTGCAATTTTATGTAAAAATAAATTATAATTTAGGTTCTAAGTTGTTACATTACTGTAGAAAGTATATTAATAGTGTCGTCTGAGTACTCAATGCTAAAATGTTATGTACTTATAGAATTATATGTATTTTCTCTTTGGTTGAATTTTTAATTTAAACAGAACTATGCAAAGAATATATATGTCAAAGTGAGGAATTACTGCTGCATTTTGCAGGTATCAATATTAGAATAAGACAAAACAAGAACTAGCAGAATTTCTAAATCTTATGGAGACCAGTAGAAATTCATTTCTGTCATGAACTATAGACATTTAATTAGTTCGGATACATTAAAAGGGGCATTTAACCTATTCATCCTATTTCTTGGTTCCCATGTGTCCTCAGGCATCTTTCCAATGACATGCACAAAATGCCTGCTCGTCATCACGGGTGGGCTTCTGAAGGATCGTTGCCACTTCAGACAAGCCAGTACCGCCATAATGTCCAATCGAAACTTGTTTTATGCTAGATTATGTGCACAGCATCGTGTGCTCTCAAAGATTTCTGGAATTCATCTGGATTAATTTATCTACCTGTGTGGAAAACAAGGAAAGTCACTTTCACCCCAGGGGATGAAGACTCTGACTCTGATTCTGAACAAAATTGTTGTTGGGCTAAAGCGGGATTACTGCCTGACTTCTATAAACCACTTCCAAGGTTCTGAGAAAATGAATAAAATGAGAATATTAATTCCTAGAGGAGAGCTTATCCCTGAATGCTGGATAAAGTTTAATATCATTACACGAAATGTGAATAACCTAAGAGTGCACAGTGATCTCAGAAACACACAGTGTGTTGTCATGCCAGTTCACCTAATGAAACATGTTTCTTCACTCATTCTATGTGACACAAGGAGTGTGTTCCAAGCTCGGTTGCTGAGGACCACAAGAAGACCACTTTGCAATGACAAAATGAAGATCTCATAAGATAAGCATGATAGAGGTATGGATGAGAAAAGACGTATTTTAAACAACCAAATTTTCTAAATTGTAAGCTAAATTTGAGATTCAGAGAATGATGAATGCTATCAGTAGATAGCTCGTTGCCATTTTATTATTTAACTAAGAAAATTCACATATATTCTCCATATTTCTTTGCAGATTGCAGGGACATCTATCAATTCTCAAGCAGTAAAGTGTTTCCCAGAATGTAGAGTACAAGCGTAGCTTCCTCTAGTGACCAGAACTAGGACAAGTGGCCAACCTATCTACACAGAGCCTGGGAAACTAATGTTCAATCTGTTTTGTTTCTCCCCTATTGCAAAAGCAAGTTATAAGGGATGGAGTCACAGCTTTTGTCTACCCATTAATCTTGTTTATTTCCTGTTCCTGTATTTTAACTAAGCTTCTGGAAGAATAAAATAGAGTAGCAGGTTTTTAAGAAGAGTACATTTATGGGTTTCTTTCTGACTTATTCAACAACCTGTATCATGAATCTAAAAAGGCTCCTTGAGAAATCTCATCCATGCTTCACACAGTTGGAATCTAAGAACATATAATGTCATTCCAGGAAAAGCTGCAGCTATCTGTTCATCACAGGAAAGAGCATGTCTCTGCCAGGCTGTGTCATGGGAAGGTTGATTACAGGTGGCCAGAATTCCCCACAGATGTGCATATTCCAGCATAGCTTCATGTTCCTCCGAGGCGGACCAAAGTCCATACTATGGAACACTGTGCATTGAGAGCCATCAAGTCCAATTCTAGTGTCTCCCCGACACCCTTGCTTTGTTTGGGTACCGAAAGTAGTAACACTCCTGGGATTCCCAGGCACAGATTTCTTTCTCACCCAGCATGCCAGGAAGTCTTCCTGTTCGAGCAGCTGCAGCTTCCAAGTGATGGTGAGCAGATAATTGACACCCACGAGATCTGCTGGATTCAGATACAGGCCAGCATCCGTCAGCTGTAGCTTCAACCCGTGTGCTTGCATTCTTAGAGAAAGAAAATATCAAGCACTCACTCTCCTTGTTGTAATTCCAGGGCAGCAGGAGTTCACAGGGTTGTTCTAATGTACTTCTTTAGACTGAGTGCAAAGCAAGTGTACAAACTGTGTCATTTTACCCAGAAATGGTTCACTTGTGGGTGGCCCACGGGCAGTCACTAATCCCAAACTCTCCTATGCACAGTAAGCCTTGATGGCTCAGCACCATAGAGTAGTACAGTCAGTATAAACCTTACGAATTGCCAGAATTTTGGACTTCTTGGAATTGCTTAGCTATTTGTCTGTGAAAGGAGCTAAGTCATGATTTTCAAGCAAAATCACCGGGACTCAAAAATTGTGTAATACAGCATTTTATTCAACAGCATAGGAAACATAACAGTAAATCAAATAAATGAAACCTATAGGTAAAAAGGAGTGAAGAATGGCATGTGCTGCTTTATTCTACGGGATTGTGATAACAATATGGCACGCAGGGAGAAGTTTTGAAGTCATGGAAGCTGGCGTTAGATTTGTGGTGATTCCTGTGTGCCACACACATATGATACTAAACATATTATGTTAACTTCTTGAGTCGCCTTGCTTGCTGGGTCTTCCTGAGGCTGCAACAAACGCACACAGGAGATTTTTGAACCTAAGCATTCTACATCTGTAAGGTATTATAACTCATACTCCTTACGCACTTCCCCTGCCAAGATGACATCTTATCTTCCTAGCTTACCATCCTTCAAGTATTAAAGGAAAAGCATTTTCTTCCTTTCACCAAAGTCCAAGAAAGAAAATTGATAGCAGATAGAAAAAGTGGAGAAAGAAAAATCATAAAAATAGAAATTGCACATCTGTAGAAAAAAAATGAGCCAAAATACAAGACAAAACACTTTGGATTATTGCTTCTGTTGTCAGGGGGTGAGAATAAGGTCAGAGATTTGAAAATCTTGGCTAAGGTTTCCTCTGGGATGAACAAGGCCAGCTAGATTCGCACATCTGGTTAAGCTCAACAGTCCTGTGGTTGCTGTACGTTGACAAGTTTTCAAAACTACGCACAGAAATGAATCCCTTGCAGATAACTTTGGGAATAGCAGTGCCTGATCCCTTTGCGGAGTGTGCTATGTTGACATCAACAGAGGTGGAGTTTACATTGGTCCAGCAGGAGCCAGCAGGGGAAACAAACTGAAGCTTATTAATGACTTCCTTGTCTCAGCTGGTGTGGAGTAGCACGTACACCAAGGCAGACTGCTCTGCTTCAGGTACAACAGCAGACCAGAAAACAAGAATTCAAAAGCATGAATGTGGGATCTGGAAGAGAGGGAGCAAGAGTATCATGCAAGTGGACACCCATGTCTATAAATAAGGCATGCAGAATAAATTTTAGCAATTGATTTATGTACTAGTTCAATTAATATGTGATGAGACAAATTGGACCTAGCACCAGATCCAGGAGTTGTAAAATAGAGCTTTCATCATAGGTGATTCATAGACCATGTGAGCAGTTGTACCAAGCCTACGAGATCACAAATTCAAAAGAAAAAGCCTAAAGATGGAGTAGTTCCCACTCGTCTTCAGGAAGTCAGCACCAGAGGCAGCAGCCCGCTCATGCAGTATAAAACATGAGTGACTGATGTGTGGTCATTAGGAGTTGGCAAGAGGGACGGACTGAGCCACGGTCACCCTCTACACATAGAGCATGGCCTTTCAGGGTGAGAATACGCTGGTGGTGGTGTTTAATTCTGTGCAGTCTCCCTTTGTTCTTCTTCCTCTTTAGGTCCTCAGGATTTCCTTGGGCAACAAAGCTTTCCTATTTTAAGCAACATGGTTTGAGGGGACTGTTACAGAGCAGCGTGTCACTTAATGAGGTGAATCAAACAGTAATGCACACCATATTGGGCCAGGAGGGATTTTTCATGGACAGACTTGAGGTCAGCCTCGCTAAGGTACAATGGACCATTTAATGGTGATGCTGAGAGTTAATTGCAGTATGTCTTTCTTAGCAGTTTCTGAAGAAGACACTTACTCTTTGACACATTATGATGGGAGGTACTTGAGATCTGGGGTATCCACAGCCACATTGATACTTTGAGAAGACCAACCCCAAGAGAAGAGTGAGCCCAGAAGAAAGTGAAATTATATTGCAAAGAAATGGAGCCTGAAATGTAATGACAAAATTTAAACTTCTAAAACAAATCACATTTAAAAATAATGTTTTTCACAAACTACTGCATAAGAGAGGAAATTTCTTTCCTTCATTTTCTAGTGTCATTAGGGTTTATATTTATAGGCAGTGTTACAACTATCTCGATGTTGTCACTTAGGGAAACACACGTAACGACAAATTGAAGTCGACAAGGATTTCAGAGACTTTTCTCCTGCCAGTTCTGTCACTGATTTGGTGTGATGCTGGAAATTTCCTCGACTCCTCTCAGCCTGCTTTTCTTTCTTTCTTTTCATTGTTTCCTCTTCTCTACTTCTTGTTCCTTGTTTTCTATAATCATTTGATTGATTTGCAATGGGTTACATTGAAATGGATCTGAGGGTACAAACATGAAGGAAAAAACATTTACTTGACCATGAAGGTTTGAAAGATGTGAAATGCATTCAAATGAACAATTTGGTAGAGCAATATGAGCGCTAGAGTCTTCAGGGTTGTGGGATGTCACAGACGTCACTCCATAACTCTATCTGCAGGCGTAACAGAATCTCTAGTCCCCTGGGATAATGGTGGCAGCTGGTACAGTTCACAGTGCTCCTACTTCCTTTCCTCTTTTGTGAGTGGCTGGGTCCCTGCCTATTTAGCTCGGGTGTGATTGACCCCATCTGTGTCCAATACATATGGTCGTGTAATCCAGGCTTCACAGTCTGCAGTGTCTTCATGCCGTTGAAAAATTTGTTCCAGAATATACAGATACTCATCAGAACTTAACTTGAAACTTTTGGCGTAGCCATAAAGAAATTCACATAATTTATTTTAGTGGTTTATAACCATGATCATTACTTATAAAGAAAATAGATGTATAGAGTTGCTTGGGGAAATTTGCTTCTAAATAGGCAAAAACTATGTTAGAATACCTCAAGTCAGAGGAAAGCAGGTACAAGAGGACAGGAAAAGAAATAGACTACTACTGTGTCACACAAATGCACTAATGAAGTATCAGTGTCCAAAATGGCTGTCTCCATGCTGAAAGGTAGGAAGATCCAACCCTGGAAGCTCACTGTAGAATCGTGGGTGCAAGTCTGTGTTGGACAGCTGAAGAGTCTGTTGGAAGGTTGCAGAAACTGGAAAACAAAGTGAAAGGGCAATAGTGAAGACTGGACCTCTTCCAAAAAGGGAAACATTTCCTTCTACATTTTCTTTCCATCTTGTCTAGGCTACAAGCCTATTGGTTGGTGCTAGACACATCTGGGTTGGGTCTCACCCTTCAGTTTTCTGGCGCACATGTCAGTCATCCACAGACATGCCCAGAACATTACTAATCTGGTGGGCAATTCTACTCAGGTCATGTTAACATATCACAATCTGTGACTGCAATTACACACTATAAGTAAGATCACTCTTTGTTTGGGCAGTAAAATATTTAACTGAAATATTTATACATCTAAGAATAAGATATACTGGTTGAGAACAAACACACTAAAGGAGGAAAAAGAATCCAAAATAACAGAAAGCAAAGGTGTCTAAACTAAAAAGCAGAGTAGATAGCATATGAGTGATGTTGCTACTGCTCTAGTTTTGTTTTTTGTGTATGTATTTGTATGAATGTGTGTGTGTGCACATGCATACATGTACATGTGTGGAGTTAGTGATGTGGAATCAGTAATTTAACAACCAGATTTTAATAGCAGACCTTAGTAGTCATTAAGGTCCTGCACTTCTATATAATGGTGATTTATAAGGAAACTTGTAAAAAATATCCAGGCCATAATGTTACACTTTTGTAGAAACATTATGCTAAAAAAAATCTGTATCTATCTATCTATATCACAAATAACAAGGAAACTAATGTGCATTGAAGCTCACTGGAGGGCTTCTCTCATGCTAATTCCAAATTTGGTTTCCTGCTCTCTTTCTTCGTGGAAGTTAAATCCGCACATACTGAGTTGTTCAAGAACCCGCAGCAAGGCTTACAACCCACCCAGAGGTCAGCGAAGCTACCCTTGAGGAACACACTCAACTTGGACCACACAGAACAGATAAAGCCACAATGCAGAGGGACTCACATGAGTTATGATCTACCAAGAGCAACAGGTAACAGATACAGACAACGTAAGGAAGAGAGCACTAATTTGTCAGGTAATAGACAGTCTGAAAGGATGATACAACAGGTGCGCTAAAAATAATTATGAATGCAAGAAAATCAAATTTATGGAAGCCAAAAGTGACAGTATGAAAAAAGAACAGGGATATATAAAAATGCAAAACAACTTAAGGAAATGAAAAACTTATAGAAATGAAAAATAATAGGCAAATTGGAAAATTCAGTATGTCCTATAAAAATCATGTAAATGGAAAGTCAGAATTAGGATGGTGCAGGCTTATAATCCCAGAGCTCTTGGAGGCAGAGATAGGAAGATTGCAATTCAGAGCCCAGTCTAAGGAGGTTCATGATTTATTAGGCCCTTGTATCAAAACAAATAACAGGGGATGCATCTCAGTGTGAAGGCCCTGGGTTAAATTCCTACTACCAGTGAAAATAAAAATAAAGAGAGGAATTTGAAAAGATGTTCAGCATCATCTGTTGTTAGGAAATTGCACATTAAAGCAATAAACAGATCGATACTACTGTGTATCTATTAGACTGGCACAAATCTAAAATCCTGACAAGAACTTTCATGGATTGTTACTGAGAATGTAAAATTGTACAGACAACCACTTTGGAAGACAGTTGAACTGTTTCTTATAAAACTAAAACATCGTGCAGTATGATTCAGTAAAACATGTGCCTGGGTACATTTGTGAACAAACACCTCCATGCAGGTGTTTACAGCAGCTCTATACACAATTGCCTAAACTTGCAAGCAACTAAACTGCCTTTCAACAGGTAAACAGATTAATAAATCATAGTACATCCTGACAACAGAATATATTCAGCCTAAGGGGAAATGAGCCATCAAACAATGCAAAAACATGAAGAACCTTAAATGCATGTTACTGAGCAGAAGAATCCAACCTGAAAAGCTACATATAACATGTTTGTACAGTGCAAATCAAGAAAAAGACAAAACCATGAAAGGATCACCCATTTCCAGGGCCTGGGGAATGAATAGATGGAGCACAGAATATTTGTAGGGCAGAAGTGATTCTGTATGACACTACGATGGTGTACAAATGTCATCATACATCTGTCAAAAGTGTAGTGTACCACCCCCAGGTGAAAATTCATGTTAACTAGGGACCTAGATGATTCTGGGTTAGTGTATATTCACTAATTTTGAGCAGTGGACCACTGTGCAGCAGGATTTTGACAGTGGGGAAGGCTGTGCATGTGTGGTGGTGCAGAGTACAAGAGAACTCACTGTGTTCGGTAAATTTTGCTGTAACCTGAAACTACTCTGAAAGAATATCTTATATTTTTAAAGGAGAAGGAAGATGATGACAGTAAAATAGTCATTATCGGCTGGTAGGGATAGAGTGAAGATATCAAACAAATAACTTTGTGTTGCATTATTAAAAGGAAAAACAAATAGATAAACAGACCAAAATAGGGAACAGACGCAACGGATATTTTCATACTTTTAAAATTGCTTAGATTCCTATCTCATATTTAAGCAAAAAGTCTAGGTTTTTTAAGTAAAATATGTGACTAACTAGTCTACAATACTAAGAAGAACACAAAGTATCTAATTGACTTCCATATCAAGGATTTCTTGAACGAGAGCGAAGGGTTGCACACACACAGCATGAAAGGGAAACTACAAACTGATGCCAGTGTGCAGATTATGGAAACCTAATGCCAAAGAGGAAGGGGGAAATACTTTTACTCTTTTTGAAGGACCATTATGATCCACAACCAAAAATGATTTATGTTTTCCTAACCAGAAGATTATTTTTTTTTAAATAGTCAGGTGACACCAGAGTTTGGTAGGGTGTTGGAAGGGAAATGAATCCAATTCCCTTAAGAAACAATCTGCGAGCAGCAAGCAGAATCGAAGAGTCCGCTTCCACACACCTCTGCTCAGGAAAACTGCGCCCATGACCACACCATTTTCATAGCACAAGTCGATGTAGCACACTTTGTAGGACCAAAAAAAAAGTAGAAAAAATTCAACTAATCTTGAATCTGAACACAACGGGCTTGCCCCTCGTGAGTGTAAAGCCAATAAGCACAATTGGAGGATAAATGAGTGAAGAAAGATTTATTGCTTGCAGCAAGTAATGTCAGCGACTGAACCATAATTCTCAAAGCAGTGCCTGGGACAACGGCAGCAAGGGACATTTATTGGAAAAACTTACACATATTTTCACGAGAGAGATGGATATTGCATGTAGGGTTTATATTGCTGCATCTGTGCAGTACATAATGATTACATTCATCCTGGGGAGATGGTATAGGTACATGGTATGTACTCTTTTTTCAGCTCCTTCCCCTACCACCTCTCCCCACACCCTCTACTTCTTGGTCTGCTTCCCATTTGCAAAAGATCTAACTTCCTGTTTCCTGTCATGTATCTTTTATTTTGATCTTTATATTTTGGGTTTCTCACATAAGAGATACCAGGTAACATTTATGCTTGTGTGTCTGATTTATTTCACTTAACATTATGGCCTTGAAGTGCATCTATTTTTCTACACATGACTCAAGTTTATCTTTCTTTATGGCAGAGTTGTACTCTATTGCATATAAGTACCACATGTTATTTATTTATTTATCAGTTCTTTGGACATACGATTCCAAGATGTAGCCCTTATGAGTTGTGCTGCTTCATATGGGCAGGATGGACAGGAACATCTCCAGAGTGCACACTTCAGTAATATTACAGCATTAAAATGAGGAGAGTATAGTCTAGGTCACCCAGAGAGGGTGCCTAGCAGCCTTGTTTGGTTTACCATAATCCCTTGTGCTTTTCTCTGGAGGGCCTTATCTGAAATTAGAAACAAAAAAATCGTCTTACAGAGGCGTGATTCCAGGAGCTTCTTTCTAGGCAAGTACATGTGCTCAAAACTACAAATCCCTTCAGAGCAGCAAACAAATAGTAAATAGATTTGGAGTAAATGAATTATGTGTCATTTATGCAATAGACTATTTTATCTTTTAAATTGTGTTTTTATCAGTAGACTTTTACAGTACATAGTGATCACATTCCTTGTGGGGAATTGCTCCATGCACAAAACAAATCTTGATTCTTTTCACCCCCACTTAACTTCCTCTTCCTCCCTCTCCCTCCACCTCTTTGTCCCCTTCCCACTTGGAATTCACTGGAATATTCTAGAAGAGTAAAATATAAAAGTTGGTGTGTGTCAACTGTTGAGGGAAAAATTAAATGATAAGCCAATACATGTATTAATTTATATTTCACATCGATAGAAATCAAAACCATAATATAAACGGCTTACGCATGATAATATGAGGTTAGGTGCTTGTTCAGGGGGCTTGGCGAGCATAGACATTGTAGGGGCTTTATTTGTACCTGTGACATCTCCTTTAAAAAACAGAGAAATTTGAGGAAAATGTAGCATGATGTTAACATCTGTTTAATCTTGGAGGCTGGAGTACAGAGGTCTGTTTTGTTATTTTCTGTATCTTTCCATATGGTTAAGGTGGTTTGTAATTAAAGTAGTACACGGATGAGTAGGAATTAGTCTGGTAGAAAAAAGCTGAAAATGCATTGCAGGCAGAAGGAAGCAAAGGAATTAACAAGCTCAGTGCTTCAGAGAACAACAAAGAATTTGGTCTGACTTTGCTGTAACTGCTGGCCAGGAATTAGGAGAGGACAGAGACCAATAAAGTGGAGCAGAGTTTGACGATAGCAGCGTCCTGGGTGTTATTCTGTCACGTTTGCACTTCATCATATAGGTCAGTGTGTTGGCCAGAATGATTGTCCCCTCACTGTGCTTGTATTTTAACCCTCAAAATGTGGAGTGTAATTCCAGCCAAAAGGGATTTTGTAGGTGCACCAAGTTAAGGATCTTGACCTGGGAAAAATGTCCTCTATTTTCAGCATAGCCTAATGTACTTACAGAAATGCTATCAATAGATTTGAAGTCAATATATGAATTAGAACTTCGTGTTAACTGATTCCTTGTTGACAAAGTAACTTAATTTCTTTGGTAAATGAGGCTGAAATCCTTGTTGGGAGGATTAAATGAGACATTTTAGAAAGAAATCACCAATCTGTGTAGTGGCTTACAATTGTAAGGAATGCAATATTTTCTACTAATTAAGACATCAGCAGTATTTTTCAAAATATGAGAACTGATTTGTAAAGAACCTTTAAAAATTACAGATAGCGGAATACATATTATACTTCCAAATATGTGTCTTTGACTCTTACTATTGTTGATGCCCAGCTGGTCACAATATCTCACAAGAAAAAGAGCGCTGGAACCCGTAAGAACTCCTTAACCTGAAAAGTAGAACTGAAAGTAGCAGCCTGAGCTATGATTTTTGTTTGCTGCTTCAGAAAGCCAGGCCTGACCTTGGTGTCGAATGTTCCTTGGTGCCGAATGCTGGGCCGCTATTATTTGCTGGTTTCCAATACAGTATTTTTTCTAACTAAGGAGTAGTCCTTCAAAAGTTTAATTATCTGCATCAACTTGCACATTTCTATTATAAAGTATATCTCTTAAAAATTAGGCTCGAAGAGATTTAAGGAAAAGCGGATATGTAAGTTCTACGTAGGGTTCTTTTATCTTTCCATCAAAAGCAGAAATATGTAGAGACATTACTCAAAAATGAAATCATAAATTCTGAAGTTATCTTGTTTTGTCTAATTTCATTGTTTAATAGTTCCACATATCAAAGTCACAGTTAAAAGAAATTGGAATGCATTTTTCTAGCACCTGGAAAAAAGGAAACTGGTTTCAGTTTTATTCAGCTTTTGAGGGACACCTGAAAAACTTCCAATTTTAAAAAATAAGCTTTTGTTTTGATTATGATGCATTTAGCAAAACCAAGAAATGCATATTGATATAATATTAATGTGCTAAGTGTCACTGTACTATTAGTGATGACAACAGCATCAAACTTTGAACAACTCTGAGCTGCTTCTCTTTCGCTTGTTGAAGGAGTCAGTCTAGGATGCAACATTGCACTTAGTGCAGTATTTTAAAACTCTAGAAAATCTTAAATTTGTGTCTGTGACACATTTCCCATAATGCACGGAGTGGAGGGCAGTTCCGCCCTGAGCCATCCAGTCTTCATTCTTAGAAGTGCAAGATTCCAAAGGAGAAGTCCAGTGTCTCGCCTGGGAGTCACCATCTTACAGCTGTCTGTGAGCTTTGAGCAGGACAGATGTTTCTTACAGCTGCATAAACAGCCAGCCTTTGGAAAACCATGCAATGTGCATTTTGGATTTTTTAGACTGTCACCCTTCAAATACCTATTCAATCCTACGAGGTCTTGAAGGAGTTTCCTAAAATCAGATACACAACCAGCTACACAGCGCCTTCTCTTCACTAGGAGATTGGCCCTACATTGGCTGTGGTCTTTGCTATCTACCTTTATATTTTAATGTTTGTTTGCTCCAAATTTTCCCGTTTACTATATTAAAATTTACCTGAATATTTTCACTCCTTTAGGACCCAACTCCCTGCTTATCAAATAAATAGATATTATGTAAAGTAATAATAACGTGAAACGTTGGATCTTCCTGATGAAAAACTCTTACTCCATTTTTCTCTGGTCAAGTCTTCTGCCACTTCTCAGAGTCACAGGTGTTGCTTCTAGAGACCAAGTTCTGGGCACTGTTCACTTCATCAACCTGGTTGCATGGTGAAGGCAAAAGAGCAACATGCATCACTGAAGTGCGAGGGCATCTCCAGCAATAATAAAGACAGAGAGGCCGATGCTAAAACACTGCCCACGTGCCTTGTGTTACTTGTGCTACCACCTCGGGGCCGTGCTCCTTAGTTGGTGAAATACTCATCTTCTGCCCAGAAGTTGTCTATGTGGTGCCCCAATTTCCTTGGCCTCATTTCACCTGTAGCCAGTGCTTGCCTCTGGACCTCGTACAGCAGATTTCGTGTTTTCTATGGCCTCTGCCCGGTCCTGGTTTGGGGCAGAACCTGGTCTCTTTGGCAAGGCTGACGAACAAGATCCCAGCCCACTGCAGACATCTGAAGCCATTTGGTGTCATCCTAGGAGGCTCTAACCTAAGCTTCTGTCTCTGCTTCGTTATTTTGCTTTGGTTCAGATTTCATCTTCACTCCCACGTTCCTTATTCATCATCTCTCAGAACTGACTGTGCACCTGTATCTTTCTCCAACTTGGTAGCATCAGCCCCAGATCAAAACAGCCTCCCCTCTTGTGCCAGCTCAGCACACCAAGGGACATTGTCAGCACCAGTACATGGCATGGTTGTGTCCCAACCAACACCCACCAAACAGTGCGAACCGGACCTCGGATCCAGGATTGGTTCACGTGGTTGTGCTATGCAGCAAATAAGGCATCTTTGCATGAGATTTCTTTGAAAAGCACTTCTGTATCCAAAGCAGGAATTTGCAAAATGGTAGCAAATCTAGGGTGCATGAGGCAGTGATTCCCCTAAAAGTGAGGCTTCTCCTGCAGCCTGATCCCTCAATATTCAAGGCCACAGAATTTCCCAGCTTCCCAGTGTAGTGTTTAAAATCCACACACATTATATGAGAACAATTCAAAAGTTTCAAATTGAATCCTTTTTTGTGACTTTTGCTTTATAAAAATAATCCAAAGAAGTATTTTTAAAAAGGCTCCACATATATTTTAAAAATCAAGTATATACATGAAAGTTAACCCAGAATAAATATAAATGTTCAACTAAAATAAATTCAATACGTACATTTATTACACAGTGAAACACCTATAGGCATTAAACACATGAACATAAATACTTAAGTCATTTATAAAATTCTGTATTATATACATTTATATTTGTTTTATACATATGCACAAATATTAAGGCCATTCCTGCACCCTGTGTTATTGGTGGTGTTTTATAAATAAGATGTAACAAAAAATTATTTACAATTGCTGTTTTCAAAAATTATGTAGCCTGCTAGTCCATTTCATTTTAACAAACAAATAAAAAGAGCCTTTCAGAACACGTTCCCGTCTCCAGCGTTCTCTGGGGTGTATCACTCAGTTGGATCACGAGCATTTTACTTAAAATAATTCTCTTAAATCAACATGACAGAGTTGTTTCCATGACTCCCACAAGCTTCAACCTCAATTATTTTATTTTTATTTTATGTTTACTTTGTGGTTTTTGTTAGAGAGGATTCTTCAGGGGTTTTTTCCCTGTTTATTTCCTCTCACTAGATCTGCCTTGTTACCCTTCCCTCAGGTGGCCCTTCAAGAACCTTTTGCAAATGCTCAAACAAACAAGGGGGAAAATGTCAGCCTCCATGGTTGGCAAGACAACCAGCCGCAGGCCGGGCAGCAGCTCGCAGCAGGCACGCAGATCTCAGGCAGGCGTGGACGTGGGGTGCTGCCCTTTGGTGACAGGTGCAGAGTTCCAAGCAGCCCGCACCCCCAAACTTCATGTTCATCAAATGCCACTCGGTGTGGGTTGTCACCGCGGTGCATTTCTCTAAGGTCAGCGTCAAACTGATCAGAGAGAGCCACAGAGCAGAGACACAGCAAAGCAGATTTCTAAATTCAGTACTGTGTACAACTTATTTATAATCTCTTGGCGGATCCGGTACTCATGATTTGCTCTTTCAAAACTCATTACGTTTGCCTCAAAAATCTATTAGCCTAGTTTTCAGTTCTCCGGCTATTGTGATACTGACTGGGTAGGATAAATTTAAAACAAGTTCACAGTTACTTAGAATATTGCCAAAAAAAGAAAATTGGGGCAAATGAGTCCACTACACTTTCAGCAGATTTTCTTTAATTTCCTACATACTTACCTTTTCTTTGAATCTTCAAGATTCATAGTTATTAAGAGCAGCATTGAGAATTTAGAAATTTAATGTAGTTTTTTACACAGTGGAGAGAAAGTAAAGAAAGAGAGAGAGAGAGAGAGAGCGAGCCCCTCGATTTTGCCAGAACTTCTGATGGAATTCTTTAAAACCCTGAACAATAAATGGCAACTCATTTATTGGTTGGACTGAACTCACTACACTAGAGACAGATTTATTTTTCTGCCACCATTGTCCTGAAAAACATCTTATTAAATTTTCTTCCTTTTACTCTTGGGAGCACCTGAGGACCTTCCACAGCTTTCTTGTCCTTTTAATTCCAGCCCGATCTTAATTAAAAATTTCATCCTGTCTCCATACAACTCCTGTCTCCTTTCCTACCCGAGGCTACTCTGGCTGTGGGTGGGTGACGCGGGGCAGGACGGAGGGCTGTGGTCTACTCTTTCTACCGTCTTTCCTTCCTCTCTTCCACCTCGCCTCTATTCAGGGTTGTAGCAGCAGAGAGGATATTAGTAAGAAGAGGACAAACCTATTTCCGTGTCTTGGGACAGTCCCCACTCACCACAGGCTTCGGTGTTTGCAGACTTCCTGGCTCCTACCTCAGCTTCCATCCTTCAGTCAGATCACACACTTACCTAAGGCATTTTTGTGTTCTGACTGCCCCCACCTCCTGTCCAGAGTCACCTTTCCCAGCGATGCAGCTCTTTAGATCAGAATTTTGTTGAGACGACTGGAGAAAATGTTCCTTCTGCTGAAGCCATTTGTTCCAAGTAAATTCCGACATTCCTGTAAGCACGGAAGGGCGCGGGGCTCTCACCTCTACGTCTCTTCTTGGCTGACTTCACAGCTCCCCCAGCCAGCCGCCTTTTTACTACATTTGCAGCTCACCGAACCGGCTGTCTGGCTGTGGCGAGGGAGGCTCACCGAGCCAGCTTCTGGGTCTTCGCTTTCTCAGGCTGGAGACAGACACCTGCTTCCATCAGCGTGTATGTCAAACTCTCAGGCGATGACCCAAATCACCAAAGAATTCCTGAGCCTTAGCCGTTTCCAGGAGACTGATGGCTTCTAGAATTCTGCAAGTATCCAGTCAGGGAGGGAGAGATCAGTCTTCTGTAATGCAGACAACTACAACCATTCTGTGCACTCTTTGAGGGTGACAGGCAAGGCCCAGCCTGGGAGGAGGCCCATCTTTTCTCTCCTGTGGAGCTGGGCTGGGAAGCAACGTGGCACTTTATCTGTGGGAAAAAGAGACAAACATACTCTTGCTATTCACTTAACAAAGATAATCTGTTTTCTAAATGCGTCCCTAGCTATGTTTCTGCATGCCACTGTGTATAATGTTCATTGGAAAAGTTCCATCACTTCTTGCACTATGGACTACATGAGGTATCTTTCTTTACCTTTGTATATATTTTAAAAGTAGAGATAATTGTTACCTACTGTGCTCAACTTTCAGTTTTTATCGCACCTTTAAATTGTAGAAAAACTTTTAAAGCTTATACGGATACAGAGGTTAGTTTTCCAGTGGTCTCTCTCTCTCTTTCTCTCTCCATATATAACATATATGTGTGTGTGTATTCCAAAGAAGTATTCTAAAAATATTTCTAATTTTATTATAAATGTATGCTTTATAATAATATAATGAATGTATAATAATAGATATTTAATATATTATGATATATATAACTTATACACTAAAATTGAGTTGCTTTACATGGAAAACATCATAGCCCAGTATGACTAGATATATAACTTTTCCAGCAACTCCTAGCAAAGGCCTAATTCTCTCTTCTTGTTCACTTGGTGTTAGTCGTGGGGTAGTCTCTGAAATCAGCCTATTTTCCATTATGCCACCATTCTGCATTCACCACTTATGCAGCCTTTATGGCTGGGCCTTCTGTTCACCTATTTTTTGTCGCATCTAGAGCATCTTGGTAATTTGGATTTTTTATGATGAAACCTGAGAGCTCACTTATTACCCAGATTCTTATTTCAAAGTTAATCCTTGATACGGGAAATTCAGGGGAGAGAAAACCTTAGACACCTGGGAATGCAACTAATACCCAAACTCATTAAGCAAAGGGGCTTTAAGTATGATAATTCACTGTGGAAATCGGGCTCATTATTATTAGTGCAGTGATTCTTATAGAATATAATTAATACTAATGGAGGATATTAATAATGTGAGCGGCAGGATAGTTTTTAGGAGATAAACTCATGAGTCAGAAAACATCTGAGATCACATCTTGGCTTCAGCTTCACAATCTGCGTGACCTTGAGCATGATATTCAACTTTCAGCACCTTCGTTTTCTCAACTGAAAAATCAGTATTGAAAGTATTTACATCTTGCTCCTTGTAAAGCCTAAATCTTCGAACACTCTGTCTCTGTGGCAGGGAGAAGAGGAGAGAAGGTAGCTCTCCTACTTCCGGCAAAGACCCTGCTGCTCCCATGGGGCTCTGCGCTCAGGCCTCCCCTCTACACGCTGCCAGAAGGAATGTGATACTCTCATCCTTGAGGAATTTGCCAGGAATGAGGGCCCTGCATCAGCAGATAGCTCTTTCCACAAGATTCAGATGGCAGCCCTAGCGAAGTGTCACCTGCTATCATTTTGCATGAGGTTGTGGAGAGCAAAACATATTTCTTAACTGAATTAAGGTTCGCACAGTAATTAGTGCGCAGGTGTAAAGTGGGCCTTGATAAACAAGGGCAGTAAAGTCTTCAAGTACAAAGAAAATTTACTGAAGATCACAGATGCAACCCATTTCGAAAATGCTAATATTGAATAAACAAAGGTGTTGCTAAAATGAAAGGTGAATTTCAGATACTTAAATATAATTTAGTCATGCAAGTTTTATATATTCTACTAGATAGTTTATAACAACTAATATTATTGATATGATAGTAATAATATTAATAATATCAATATGATAATACTCTAGCATTTATCAAAAATGCTATGAACTTCTTGGAAAGTCCAATATTCATTTAGAGAAGAATTAGTTCTCAGGTGTCTGTATTTGGGTGTAAATACTATAAAATATGACAGTAGTATTTTTTCTACATTATTCATTTCTTAGTTACCAATTAGTTTGTCATTTAATCAGATAAAAACAGTAAGACCATGCAGATACCTGATACTAGATGTGGCTATAGTTTCATTTCACTACTATAGGAAAAATTGGTTACAGAAGCACCTCAAATTTAGGTGACGTTTTTTGTTTGTTTGTTTTGATTTTTAACATATTTTTATTTTTTATTTCTTTTTTTTTTTTTAACCAAGAACCTGTATTGGTACATTATATACATAACGATCACATTGACCGTGGTTATTTTGTACCTGTACATGATGTATCTTGGTTTTCCCCTCTTCTTCACCCCTCCCTTCTGCTCCCTCTTTCCCTATTTACAGCAGGTTTATTTACATTTTTCCCTTTTTTCCCTTTCCCTTTTCTTTCCTTTCTCCCTTCCTACTTTTCCCCCTTCTCCCTTTCCAGTTCTCCTCTCTTTTGAATATTATCTCCCTTTTATATAATACCTATTACACCTCAATGAACATGTACTTCCAATATCATGGTTTGATCCCCAAACTCATTTTGATAGAGTGGATCTTTGACTCCTGTAACTAGAGGGCCACTCGAGTGCATGTAATCCAAAACTACAGAAGGGCCAGGTCCTTCCTTCACAGAACGTTAAGGTTCATTTCACACCACCCAACGCAAACCCACTCTGACTTCAGCCCAGTGGCTATCTCAAGCACATCGTAGCGCTTCATTTACCTCCATTTTTGTTTATTATGCATGACTCCTAACGCAGAATATCCCTATAATTAGCCATTCTGTTTTGCCTTTATTGAAATATTTTCCACACTGGAAATACTGTTTTTCTGCAAAGAAAAGAATGAGACTTCATGATTTAACATTTTCTTAAATTTTTATGGGAAAATATCATATGAAATATTAACATTTTAATATACAAAATATAGTACATATTTTATACATATCTTTATTTTTATTTATCCCACTTTTTTTTTTTTTTGTGGTGCTGGGGATCGAACTCAGGGCCTTGTGCTTGCAAGGCAAGCACTCTAATCACTGAGCTAAATCCCCAGCCCCTAGCCCACATTCTTGATAAGTGCATACTGGTTATACGGAATAATGGGTTTCATTTTGGCAGATCTGTACACGCACACATAGCATAATTTAATTACTAACCCCTATTCTCTCACCCCACCCCTCCCCATTAGTTTCACATATTTCAGGAGGAATTTCAAAGTGCATTATGCATTTGGATCATACTCCTGCCCTATATTACCAGCCCTTACATCCCCTTCTCCCTTGTCTAATAATAGTCCCGTTTGTACTTTCATCTTCTGCAGATTCAGCACATTAGAGAGAACATGTGATACATTCACCACTGAGTTTTATAAATACATCAGTAAAAAGTTAAAATCCCCCATTATCGTTCTTTTAAAATTTATAAGCCAAACCTGCACATTCAAAAGGTAACCCCAGCAGATCTTTGTGCTAATCATTCTTCTCTTCGTCATTGTAGGTTTTGGTGTGAACACAAGTTTTCAACTCCTATCCAGCACCACAATTATTAATCTTGTGCTAAAACTGCGTTGAGCTTTGTAAGCAAGCAACTCCCAGGGTACCTCCCAATAGGGCTGCATCACTTAGCATCAGGTAATCAAATCCTGTCCTTTATTTTGTGGTCGCCTTTCCTCAATTATTGAACTAAGTTTTCCAAACACAGAACGTCGTTTTTATACAGACCTACACTTGAGAGAGAAAAAGAGAAAGAATTGTTTAAAGAAAACTAAAGAAATTTGTTTACATGTCCCCCCAAAAGTATAGTAATTTGTTTGTATTGCTAAGATTTTTTTTTCTAATGAATGGCTCTGCAAGTTTAATGTATGGTACTTATCAATGTTCTGAGGTACATACTGTTTTCTAGCAAAGTGAGAATAGATTTATATGATATAGTTCTGAAAAAGCACACTGAACATGAAAACCTGGATTTTGCTTTCTGTTCAGGGAGTTGTATTCTACCTCAATAAAAAAACATAATGTTTCTTATACAATAACTGTATTTCTCCTAAGGAGAGGTTTTTGTTTTCTTTATTTTCTTATTTTTCCAGGACATAGTTATTATTCATGTTATTTCCTAACTATCCTAATCAATATCTGCAACTGGATGGATGTGAAATACTGTGTAGCGTTTTATATGCAGTCTCCTCCCTGTACTTACAAAGTAAAAGAAATAAATGAAGAAATAATTGAAATAAATAATGTAAATACTTTGGAATCAATTGTCAGACTCTCAAGGCTGAACAAATGCGGGCTTCTCAGTCATGATAGATTATTTTTAACCATTCGCCTTCATTAATTAATTAAATTCTACTTTAAATAAAAACTCACTCTATGCCAGGTACAAAATTTAAATATGAAACCCCACAGAGAGTCACTAAGGCAGCAAATGCGTGGTTTGAATCCAGCAGCTACAGCCTGCAGCCATTTTGTGAGGGGCCCCAGAGGAAGAAAATTACCAAAACCTGTAGAGGTTTCCCTGTCACTAGTAGTTCAGGAAACAACCTTCACAAAAGTGCAAGTCAGTAACTGTGTGTGGTCAGTAACTCCTTATCTTGGTGCTGCAAAATAGTTTTTGAATCCTTACAGGATAATTAGTATTGGAGTATTGTATTGCATTAGTGGAGGTGGGCTAACTACCGCAGCAAACAGAGATAAAAGTGTGTGATGGTTGGCACCCAATAAAACTTTCCATACCGTATTAGCTGAGGTCCTGAATATGTCAGCTGAGTGACTACTACCCATGAAATCATTCAGACACTGACTAATGGAGGTTCAGTAATTTTCACCATGTGTCTTGCCTGAGTTTTCATACAGCCAATTGCTATCAGTGTTATATCCATTCACTTCAAATGTTAGTAACACACTTAACAAGTCTGTCTGTGTTATTATGGAGAGGAAATCAACACGTCCAGTTATGATGAAAACTGATATTAAAATATTTAGAATTAAGTCTAATTTGAAGGGTGCATTTGAAGTGATGTTTGACATTGTCAGTTACATCATAGGAAGATCCTTCCCAAAACTTGAAAGAACCAAATCTGAAATTCTATTTTGATGACAACGTATTTAAAGTATTTGTCAAATATATATTATGTCAAAATTATGCGTATAGCAAATTTTAAAGCTGTGACAAAGTTAATATCAATTTAAAAATGTTCTTGGAGCTGTATACTATTTATTATCATATTAGAAAATATTTGTGCAAAATGCTCAAAATCCACTAATTTAAAGCATAATGAGGGAAAGAATTCTAAAGGTAGATCAATAGTTATTCACCAGAAACATCCCAGATTATAGTTACAAATGATTTTTATTCCTATTTTTCAACCCATAACATTGACCAAATTAACATATTTTAAAAATGCATTAACATGAATGCCATGACAATTACCAAAATGTTTACTTATCAGTAAGACTAATAAAATAAATAAAACATGCCCAGAACAAAAGTTGATCTAAAAATTTTTAAGGAGTCATGAAGTGTAATAACTTATAAAAAATAAGAATTATGATGTGATTCCTTAATCTCTTTTATTTCGTTTTGGTTTGTGTATTTTATACCCTGAATTTACAAAATATGTTGGAAAACATTTTAAGGAGAGAACAAAAGTGATTCATTTTCAGTATCCTGGTTCCAATTTTACCAAAAGGACTACAGTTTTCCTAGAGAAATGACGATCACAGAAAAAGATCCTCATTTCCATTTTTCAAGGTTTAAATATAGCTTTAAATAAGAAATAGTACCAAAATTGAAAAAGCAAAAAATACAACTGCAACCCAGATTTAGAAGGAACACAATAGCAATGCATGACATTCTCATTCAGTGCGGCATGAAAGAACAGGAAAATATTATTGAAAAGATGTCAGACTATGCACTTCAGTATTTGCCATTTTTTGCCATCGTTTGATAACTTGTGAATGATGCTTTCGATAATCACGGTTGTATTCAGATTTGCTTTCTATGGTTTTACTCTAGAGGTTGGCCTCGTCTGGGTACACTCAGGCTGCTATAACAGAAGGCCATCGATTGGCTTACCGAGCTCTGTAACTGCTTTGAAAGAACAGAAATCTGTGTCTTGCAGGTCTGAGGGCCGAGCAGCCCGGATCAAGACACTTGTAGGTTCGTCGTCTGGTCACAGTGCGGTTCCGACTTCACGGCGCCCGCTCTCACTGTGTCCTCTCCCGGCAGAGAGGAGAAAGCTCCACGGTTCTCTGTCAAGATGCTCTGAGCCTGCGGCGCCCGCTGGCGAAGGCCTCCGCTCACCACCGTCACGTCTTGGCTCAGAATTTCAAACAATGCACGCTGACAGACCACAGAGCTCCGTCTACAGCACTTCCGTGAAATCCAAGGTCATGTAACTCGTTCCTTATGATTTTTGAGGTAGGGAAAATCTCACTGGGTGAGTAAGTTGATAGAAAGATGCCGAAATTCACAGTTTTTCAATTTGAGATTTTTATCTATCACACAAATTAAAAAAAAAAAAAAAAAACTACAGATAAAATAGTAGAAATATGTTACTCTAGCTACACACTTAAAAAGGAGGCACAAGTGTCCATACAATTAAATGGGTGAATTATTTATCTTGAGCACTTTGACAGATCATAAGAAAAAAAAAAAAAAAGAGAGAGAGAGAAACATGACAGAAAAATCATCACGGTATAAAGGACGTGGTAAAAAGTTTCTAAACGAGAGAATAGTCTTTCCCTGGAAGTTAAAACAGGCTTCTCCAGATAACTGCTTCCCCGATGGCCCACTTACCTTTCTATGATGTCTGCTTAGTCTGTTGTCTACAGTGTCACTCAGAAAAGGGTTTGCCCTGTGGAAGGAGCACAGTATATACTCTCACATAAGAAAAAAATTGGTTCCATAAACATTAATGCCAAAAATACTAAAAATCAAATGGTCATAGAGGAAAAGATATTACTTTCTCAGATTTAGGAGATATTGCTCAGAACATTGAAAAACGAACTTTTATAAATTAAGGGAAGAATGAAAAATCTGTTAAGGAAAAAACAAATGCGATAAATAAGAAACTCAGGAAATAAAAATGGTTCTGCACATAAACTCAATTTTCCTCAATAAACATACAAAAGGAATGCAATACTACATAAACAATCAAAAATTTTAAAATAATCAAAAATTTTATTAAGAACTTGTGTCGGTGTAGGGCTCACATGTTGTGAAAGGATTTATAAACTGACATAGTCTCTGTCAAGGTAATTTGGCTTCAATTATGAATATGCAAATACCCTTTTATCCAACAATTCTACTTCCAGGAATTTATCCCAGAAATGTCATTTTACATTTTCAAACTGATGCAGGTACAGTATAACACTGCATGTTTGTGACAATACACGTAAGATGAAAATTACATGTCTGTATGTGCGGATCTGGTGGAAATGCAATATGCTATCCCATGATACAAGGAAATGAAAGGCAATCGTTTGAAAGAAAAATTCTAAATAAATAACAGGTCCAGTGTACAACAAGATGTTTTTTATGTCCTCACTTCTGTGAAAAGGGAAGGGCACCATATATGCGACTATGTGTGGGTGTATGTGTGTGTTTAGTTGCTTGCATAAAAGCAACGCAAAGATTGCGCAAAATACTGAAAACTCTAGTTTCTGTCAAAGGAGAAAAATTTAATTATAAGTGACTGTGGAGGAAGAGAATCTTAGTAATACATATACTTTAGTATCTTCTAAATATTACATTATGTGAATATTGCTTGTGTATTATACACACATATGTGCATGTGTCTTTTTAAATAATAGAGGAACCATGTTCCCTCCCTAGTGCGGTCAGCATGATTTGTTTTATAAACGTACTAAAGCCTTTGCACATGAATATGAGCGATGATTTTTCCAAATATAGACATGTACCTCATCATAATATTTCTGTTAATGACAGACTATGTCTACAGTGGTGGTTGAAGAAGTTTATAAGGTACAGTGAGGTCAGAGCCATCTTGATTTGTTCAAGTACACTTTGTGACCTTTGCACGATGACAAATTCACTTAGTAACATAATCCTCAAAATGCATCCACACCACAACATTGCATGTCTTTTTTTTTGATTAGAGCATGACTAGTTCATAGCTAGTAATCTCACTTTACTTTTATTGATTTTAAAATTTTAGACCCTGAGCAAGGTCCAACAAAATGAAAATTGCTTAACACAATATTGATGGATAGTAATTCTATTGGTGGAGATTTTGTGATTCTTATAAAGACTAATTAGTAGCAAAATTAGCAACACTTAATTAGCAATTAGCAAAAACTAATTAGCAAAACTTTTTGTGGAAAGTTTCAATTTTTAAATGAAATGCAAGATGATATTTTTAGAACAATCTTTTAAGTATATGAAATGATTTTAGGTAATAATACAAAAATATTACTTTTCTTTTAAGGTATGAGATTATAATTTGTATTCTTCCCTATCTTTCAGAAGCTTCAAATTAAAAAAAAAAAAAGTTTGAAGTAAAAAAATAGCCAGGTCAGTGTTTTTCCAATGAAAAGTTACAAGGGGTTCCCTATCAATGTTATACAAAACTTAGAGGCTGGTTTTAAATTGTTGGCTACTTCTTGTCTTCAAATTATCATTAACTAGTCTCAATGGGCAGAGGCAGAAAAAAGAGTGGAACTTCATGGAAACTATGCAACAAAAGTGTGTAGAACTCTGGAGACCTACAAAACTGTCCACATACCTGGAGGAGACAGTGCTGGTTTGAAAGACCTGAAACTTGGTCCTGCAAGAATCCACAGTGAGAAATCCGGGGATCCCTTTGACATGGATCAGCCATCATTTCAACCCAAACTTGAGCTTTAGGTAGCTGCCTCCAGGACCAAACAGTGTTCGGCAGTGGGCTGTCTGAGTGTGCTGCTGGAGCCCTCCTCATCTTTGGGAGGTAGGACCAAAGCTTTAATCACGGTATGAATTCTAACAGTCTCATTTTATTTTATTTTATTTTGTTTACTAACAATATTGTTAATAGGAATCTGGAACTATGGCTACAGGGATCTTTTTTCTTTTTCACTCAGGGCTAGTGTGTCTGCGACAAGGCTTGTCTTCAGGCCCTGATCACATCAGCAGCGAGCGTCAGGCTCCGGGAGACGGCACACCACGGTCGGGGTGTCTGAGCAGAAGGCCTGGGTTTGGTGTGATGCTCAGCTGAGCTCCCAGGGCTCTCAGGTGCCCTGTGGGAAAGGATGTGGGCTGGGCCGTGCCTGGGAACAACTCTCAAGCTAAATTAATTATACTTCTGGAAATGATGGAGAAAAGAAAAAAGTCAAGAAACTATGGGAAGAGGGAAATAATTTAGTTTCTGATTATGGCCTGGGAATTTTTAGTTGACCCTAGAATGCCAAAGGAGAAGATACTAGCGTTGGTAACTATTAGTGAGGAGCTACTGAGGTGTTGGTTCGACCTGACACCAAACTGGGGCTGCACAGAACACAGCAGATCTCTATGCCGTGGTCCTACTAGTGTAAATCCTAGAAGCAGCCTGTATAGCCATCAACAGACAAACAGATAAAGAAAATGTGGTATTTATGCACAATTGAGGGCTACTCTGCCATAAAGAAGAGTGAATTTGAGTCATTTGTAGGAAAATGGATGTGCCTTGAGACCCTAATAGTAAGCAAAATAGATCAGACACACAAGTTTAAATATCATATGGTTTCTCTTATATGAGAAACTCAAAATATAAATAAAGGGTAGATAACAGGAAATAGATCTTTTTCAAGTGGAAAAGGGAACAAGAACTAGAGGGGGAGGAAAGGAAGGGAAAATGATTTTAAAGAAGCAAATTAAAGAAAACGTGGAAAGAGCTTTTTTCAGATGGGAAAGGAGTTAAGGGTTGGAGGGAACTGGGAGGGATGGGAGGGGATGGAGATTAAGAAAAGAATTAAGAGGTGCTATGTACAAACTCATCATGGTAAACGCAATCAGTATTCACGGCAAACATGGACTAATAAAAGTGCATTAATAAAAAATAGAACCCAGTTTCCCTTTAGTTTAAAGTCTGCTCTCACATTCCACAGAGTAGCTCACTGTAAAGACTGAAGAAACGATCCGGAAATGGTGATCAGAGCCCGCACGCTTCGCACGGAGGAAGGAGGTCTGACCATCCAAAGCAGAAGGGACTTCTGTCCCACTAACCAGACAGGAACAATTTATAGGAGAAATGTTGATGCTTAAGAGACCTTAGAAGACACCAATATTAAAAATACGTGGATATGAATAATGGGAAATTAAGAAGCAATAAGAGGAACTGGATAAGTGAAAATAAAATGGCAAGTGAAAACTAAGGATGAAACAAATACTCTCAGAGGAAGTCTGAAGCCACCCAAATACATCAGCATTGTTCATTATGTAAGTACAGGACATGAAGTTGTTGGGACACTGGAATGCAAGTTTTTTTGTTTTTTGTCTTTTGTTTTTTTTAAGAAAGGGTTTCACCAGGCGTATGTGTGTAGTCCAGGCTGGATGCCAACTTGTGATCCTTCAGCCTCTGTCTCTTGGGTGCAATTTCGTTTTTATGCTGTTAAAAATTCCAAGAACTTTTGTTTTTATTCTACAAGTCGGATCTGTGAACAATTTTAAGAATTTAGTCATTAATTTATTTAAAATAGCGATTACATGTTTTAGAATGTTACTTTATTCCATTTCTGTAAATCTGTGTATCTGTTTTAAGAAAATCTAGTGTGATTCTCGGATCTGCTTCTGTACTCCTTGTGTTGTCACAGGGTTTTAGGTTGAAGTATGTGAAGAAAATCCAACCTCACAGAGATGTGTAGTTGAAAAAATGAAGAGAGCATTTAATGGTCTTTTTCGGAGAATTGGTGTGGTGATGGTTTAACTAATGGTCAATTTAAGTGAACTGAGCGTTGAACCGAGCGTGGTTCCGGGTGTGCAAGACCCATTTAAAGAGGATCATTGTCGGAACAGGATAAAAAGAGAACAGGAGAGAAGGATTTCAGTTGATTCTCCTTGGAAGAGCTTCCTTACGGCTGATTTTCCGCGCCTTTGCCAGAGATGGCTGCTGCTCTCCAAGGAGTTCTGGCCTTGGTCTTCCCCTCGGACGTCTTCTCCAGGCTCTCCTTCGGCTTGCCGCGCCAGTTGTTCATTTGCCAGGGCGGACTCTCCACCTCCAGCGCCCATCGTTGGGCTGTCCGGCGCAGACTCTTCAGCACCGCAGATTCGTTGGCCATCTGATGGGGTCTCACACGGGCCCTCAGCCGGGTTCTCCGGATCTCTAGGGCACGGACAGATCTCTTGCTCTCTTCTACATTTGACTCTGTGGGCGAGTATTGTAAGCTAACATTGTAAATTTCTGTGTTCTGCATTAAATCTGTTCTCTTGCAAACAGTGACTAAAAGAGTTGGGAATATTTTGGTGTAATACTATATCATACTGGACAAGTAACAATTCCTAATAGTAGGTGAAACGTGGAATCAGAGAACATACCTCTCTGTGTTCACACCACGTTACATCTGAGTGCATTGGTCTACCCTGCACCGCAAATGGACCATTTACCTGGTTTAAATTACTCACATCACACATAGATCCTTCAGAAAGCAGGATTTACTGAGTTATAGTGACCTTTCAAGTACTGACATAATTCTCATACAATGTTAATCATCACATATTAATTTTATCATCAGTTCCATCACAAAACTACTTCACAATTAGGCATTGTCCACCTCATACCGGTGAATGTTTCCCGAATGTATAATTTTTTGGAAAGCTGAAGTTTTCTCATTGGCTACCTGTCATGGCTTGTGCCTAAATGTCCTCCCAAAGCCTCATGCAGTCATAGGTGGGCCTTTTCAGAGGTGGCTGGATCTAGAGCGTGTGATGCTGGGATAAAGGGTGTGTGATTCCTAAATCAATCCACTGATTGGACGGGCACCACCCTAATCCCATCAGACTGGATAAAATATAAGGGACAGAAAAAGTCTTGTCTACCCCTTTCTTACCGCCTTGCTTGCATCCCTTGCTTACCTTGCTACCTTCTGCCTGTCTGCCTTCCCACGCTGCCTTGGATCCAGTCGATTGTGAACTGAAATCTTTATGAATCGTGAGCCCAATAAACCTTTCTTCCCCTGATTTTGGGTGTTGGGTATTTTGTCCCAGCAATGAGCAAATTAACTAATACACTACCAAAACAATCCAAAATCTCCCCTAATATAACAGGTTCATATTCTTTTTGTCTGGGTAATACCTACTTCTAATAACCATAGTTTTTCTGTCATTCTTTCAATTAAAAACGAGGCTTCATGAAAGAAAGCAAGTAGTATCAGTACAGCTTGCAATGCTTTTACAGGAAGTGAAGGTCGCAGTTAGTCATGCGACACAAACTTCTGAGATGTTTTCCCATGTAATCGCCAAAGGGGCGGGACTCGATTTACTGTTTGCACTTTACTCAGCATGGTCTTGACTTTTGCTTTTGTTTCTGTTTATTCTCCCAGTATCCTGGCTATGGAGAATGCAAAGGCTTTTGGTAGTTTGGTGACATTCCCTTGATTTTCCCTGGGCCACCACCAGTTCCAACTATGTGCTTTTGCACCGTTAGCATTTATGTCACCACATGACACAGACACACAGCATGTTAGCATCACGGTGCAAATAGTCTGACTATTACCCTGCCTCTGTCTGGGGGATAGTGCTGTCCCAGGATCCATGGACAGTACTTGGAGAAGTGGTGTCCCAGAAACTCTAGAGACTGGTGCACCCTCCCTCCTTCATTAATAAGCCAGTATATTTTCTGTCGTCCTCTATTCCCCTGTATGTGGTGAGGCTTTCCTAATGAATATTCAGAGACTAATTAAAAGTTCAAGAAATAGGTTTTTTTGCAGAACATATTCAGAAATTCTTTGTGGCTTCTTCAGTAGTCACTTTGTCTTTTATGCTAGAAGAGTTTTGAGTGTATAGCCCCTTTGAGTGTATAGTCTTTAGATAAAAATCCCCTGAACATCTCCTGGTTCCATAAAAGTTTTGAAATCTACCTCTACAATTATATCGTCTCACAGAGATTTCAGCCCTGCACCCAGTCTCACCTCACACATGTTGGAATTTTATACATGGTCAAACAACGAATCAGAGAGTCCAAGCTAGATCTTATAAACTTCTGCTTTGAATTGCCATAATTTTCAGCATAAACTATCCAGCTGACAAACAAGTGTTACATCTACTAATTGAATCTGAACAGTTTACCAGAACTGCATATTTTGAAAGTGTCATAGTGTAGAGTAGTACAAATATAGAAGCCACATCAAGTTGGATTAAAAAAAGATAACACAAAGCAAAAATGGATCCTTACTAGATATTTCTGGATATACTTAATTATAGCATAGCATGCATATTTAAATTCAAAACCATTCCAGTACACCAGGGAAAAATATAAAGGATATTAGGACTTTACATGTCTTAGAATTAGGCTTATATATTTTAGAATTACAGATAATGGATATTATTTCTATTTGCTATCAGAAATTTATTCATTGCCACGTGAAATGAATGAAAGCATTGTACTGAATTATTCTCTATGGTCTTTCTGTTAGGCTGAGTATTTAATCCTCCAATACATTATGTGCAAATGTAGCAAGAAACTATTTCTATGTATACTAAATTGTTTTCTCTTTCCCAGTTATTCTTTATGCTCCACTCCTCCACCATTAAAATAATACTGAGTTTATTGCCACTGATAAGAGAAATCAAAAAGAAGAGAATTTTAAAAGTCAAGTAGTTTGATTTGATTTGCAAAAGTGGCTTTAAAAATCTGCATCTCGGGCAAGTTTTAAATTCACTTTTGATGTAAAGGAATGGTTTATGAGGATTTGGAAGGAAGGAAAATGAATATTCTAAGAGTTCAGAAACTGTACATTTATCAGATCAAGAAACGTGTCTTAGTCACTTTTCTCATTGCTGGGACAAAATACTTGACACATCAATTTAGCGGAATTGAGGTTTATCTTGGCTCGTCTTTTTAGTTCACAGCTGGCCAGTTCCAAGACAGGAAGGCTGGTGGAAGGGCCTGGCGGAGGAGCGCTGCTCGCCACATGGGGTCAGGAAGCAGAGAGAGAAGGGAGGAAGCAGAAAAGAGATAAACTCTGCCATGTCATGCTCACAGCAACCTCCAATTTCGAGCAGCCCCACCTCCTCATATCACATTAAACTACAGCACCCTCATGATTCAGTCCCCTTTCAACAGTTCCATGTATGAGCACAAGGGACTGTTGGAGGACATCTACATGTAACCCTTAACAGTAAGTAGGGAATACCAAGCTATGACAGATAATATGTTGACACATTAGCCATTTTCCCATCTCAATGGAACCAAGTCTCAATCTTTAAGAAGAAAGCTACAGAAGTTACTAGTCTTTAGGAGCTCATTTTGACCAAGAAAGAGCCCATAGTCCTATTCACTGGACTGTTTATTGGGAAAGTCTAAACCCTCCCTAATTTCAGGAGAAGTCTGAGAGTAGAGGAGAAGCCTTGTAAATATACCACGAATGACTGATAAATAGTCAAGTTCTGTCAGGCACCTGCACAGTAAATATGGTGCCAGACCGGTGAAATAAATACAGGCTACAGGCTTGGCAGCAATGCTAGAAAATTCTGCTGAAGCTGGTCCAGTGAAGCTAAGCAGGCAAATTCCCCATGTGTAGGTGTGGCAGATTGTATTTTTCCAAAGATCACTGCAACAATTATTCTCTTTCCACTTGCTGTTTTTATTTTGTGACAACACAGGACTTGTGTTTCTTCTCCTTGAATCTGATAAGCCTGTGAACAGTAGGATTTCTTAGAACTGAATGGATCTAACTTTAAGAAACTTTGAGCTATTGTTAGGCTACAGGTCACCTTACCTGTGGAGTGAATTGCTTCACAGTTCGTATTAATATCAAGGAAAATTATATGATTTGACCTAAAGTCCAAAACAGAACAGTAACAACAATGAAAATAGCAAAAATTCCATCAGTATCTCCCAGATGTAAACCAGCAGTCACAGACAGATTGGCTTTGTCTTGAGAGAGGAACAGTTCTACAAACTAGACTTCAAAATAATGGCTACGTTTGCTACTTCAAGCTCGGGCTCCTTCCGTATTTGATTAGGGGAAAAACAAGATTTATAGATTTGATAGGTGAAGCAGAAACTGTCTATGTTTAATCATATATTTTTCCCAACTGATTTTTCAACTAAAAATTTTCCCTCGATTAATTTTCTGTGGAAATTTAGCTGTGCCAATTACAAGGGAAAGGGCAAGTTACTTAAACATTAAGCTTTTTGGTTTTCTCTTTTGTAAAATGAATAGGCTAAACCGAATGATCTTTTAGGTGGATTGTAGTGGAACAAGAATTAGTTTTGAAGTTAAACATTATTGAAAATCCCCATCGCAAAGCTATTAAATGAAATATGATTGAAGGAAGTTGAGAATCAGTTCATTACAGAGTCATGATGACGATCAAATAAGATAATTTAAAATTATGTTAAGGTTATCTTATTTTAATGTTTATAAAAGGCATAGAGACAATCCAAAATAATGTCACTTCATATCCAGACTCTGATATGCTTGAACTAAAAATGCTCACACCGTGTGTGTGAAGTACCAAGTTTTATTGCCAAATAACTGCTTGCTACAGAAACACTATGAGCATTATGCTACAACATTCCTGCAGTTTTTAAAGAAAAATTATCAATATTTCTTTACATTGCTTACATCAGAATTGATGGAGTGTAGAATATAAAGACTGTAAAGAGACTTCAATGGAAGATGAAGGCAAAGAACAGATTGTGAAAGACGCACCGTGCTGTGTGAAGACACATGATAACAGATACTTAAAAATCTGAGGCTGCATATCTCAGAGACTTGGAATCAGTAATGATAATGGGGTGAGATGATATGAACAATAGAGTGGCTTCCCTGTGGTCCAGTGCACAGAACAGAGAGGCTATTTCCACCCTGTGACAGCCCCCCCAAGCAGTGGTTGTCCTGTCCTCACACCTTGAAGCCATCTCTGGGTACAGAAGCTGGGCTGGCTGCTTCATACGTGACACACAGCTCAGACAGCAATGAATTGTCAAGCTCAAAACACAGCACAATGCATTCTGCTTTTTAAACTAGTTTCTGATCAGTTAAAGTAGGATTCTAAGAGAGTCCATCAGTGTTCCACCAAGACTTACTTCACTGGTACTCTGGATTGATTTGTGTGTCCCCTGAAAGCATATGTTGAAGCCCTAACTATTGGTGTGATGGTGCTTGGGGGTGGAGCATTTGAGGTATAATTTGGGGTATAATTAGCCATGAGGATGGAGACCTCACAATGGACTCTGTGCCCTCATTACCAGGTAAGCGGGGCATGGCAGCCTCCTCTGCCATGTGAGCACAGAGGGAAGATGAGATCTGGGGACAAAAATGACCACCCACATCTGGGTCTGACCACACTGGTGGCCTGATTTGGGACCCTCGATTCAGAACTGTGAGAAAATATTGGCAATTTCGTCTAAGATATTTCATCATGCAAACCTGGAGAAGAAGTGAGTGTGACATACAACAGATTTAGCCTACTGTAACTGTTCACATTTCACATGCTTAGCGATGAAAAGAGGTAAATATAGGTAATAACTGAAGACCTAAGCTAATTTGCATTGCTATCTATGTGTGATTGCCAGAATAATTGCTCTTTCCAAATATCCGCACATTAATTCTTGGAACTTAGGTGTAAGCTACCTCCATGGCAGGACAGACTTTGTAGGTACAATAAAATTAAAGATGAGGAGATGGGGGAGATATTCAAGACTGTCCAAGTAGGTTCAGTGAAATCCTAAAGGTCTGTGTGACAGAGAGGACAAAGGTGGTGAGACATAGAAGAAGAGGTGACAATAGAAGCAGCAGTGTGCATGTGTGCGTCTGTGTATGTGTCTGCAAGAGAGAGACAGACAAAAAGTGGCAGAAAAAGAGACAGAAAGATACAGAGAGAAAATGGAAGATTCCATTCTTCTATCTTTGAAGACAGAGACCAGACCAAGAAATAGTAATGCAGGAAGTAGGAAAGAATGAGGAAAAGAGTTCTCGCATGACCCTGTCCCAAGCTTGATTCTAGGATCTCCACCTCCCTTCCTGAGTGATGATGAATGTGGTATAAAACCAACTGTTTGTTGTACTTCCTGGATTGGATTGGAAAACTATGCAGTCTATTGCCTATGTATGTAGAATTTTTTGGACAAGCATTTCTTTTCTTCTCTGCCCAACATATAAGCAACATCACTGAACAAAGTAGCACTATGTTTTGAATTTGCCACAAGAGGCAGGAGAGCTACACCACCAAACTCCAGTTATCTGAATCATGGAAGGAAAGTCGAAGACGTGTGCTCTTCCTAACCCATCATTCATCATTTATACTGAAATATTACAAAATGTTCAGAGTATCTCTATAATGATTAGTTTATATTTGAAACCTTTCCCACATAGCATTCATATTTCATTGTCAATAAGATGTGTCATGTTATCATTGGAATATCAATGACCTTTTAATAGTAGGTGATTAATCTCTGATTAACATTCTGTTTAGTAATGTCCCAGGCAAAGCTCAGGTTACTCTAAAGAGACGTGGTCTGACAATGTGCATGATTGTGTGGGACGGGCTGGAATAGGCGTTTATTTAAAACGAGATCGCACCGTCCAAATCAAGTTGCTTCCTTTATCATTCCCTAAATAAGGACCTTGAAAAGTTAACTGCCCCCACTGTACCTCAGTTTATTCAAAATTAGGAATACCACTGTTGGATGAAATTCTTGGGATCCTAAGTTTCAAATTTCAGATTTTTTAATTATTGAAGTCATGGGTAAACATGACACCATATCTAATACACGGAACCCAAGTTTGACACAAAAATTTTTGCATGTTTCATATGGACCCTATGTACATAGCCTGAAGGTAATTTTATAAAATAGTTTCAATGTGTCTTAATTTTACCTGTGACCCATCACATGAGGTCATTATTTGAATTTTCTACTTGAGGCATCATGGTGACACTCAAAAGTTTCGTTTCAGATTTTAAAGGATTTCAGATTTCAGAAACTTGGTCCAAGCATGTTCAGTCTACTCTACTTCATAAGATTAGAGGAATAATATAAAAATGCTGAAAACACTACAGAGTACATAATAATGACTCTGAAAACACGAGCTACGGATGTTATGATGATTACCACAACCGTTATTCCCACTAGACTAAATAAATACCCAAGAACCTAAAAGCTCCTCCATTACTACCACGATGGGCAAAGCACTGCAACGCCATTAGTGTCCATGAGAATGTCTGGCAGAGGGCACTCGTGGCTTTACCAACCTGCCATGCACAATCTCATTGATCATATTATTGCCGCACACGGCCCACTAAACCTCATGCTTCATCCTCCACTTCAATGATTCAGTTTCAATGATGCACGATCATAAAAATACGTTTCCAGAAAAGTGAGTCATTTGGATGCTTTTGACATTTACATTCCCATCACATATATTAGCATCAGGTTTGGGCTTGTTAATTGGATAATCTTGAAATAATAAATAGATGATGATCTATATGTCTGACTGTACACTTGACCTATATATTCAGTCTTTTCAAAGTCACTTATCTGTCTCAAACGTTAATCATGGTGTAACTTGTTGAATAGATTACATGGGTGTTTCCCTCTTTAGGAAATGTCAATATCGTGTTACATTGGTGAAACTTCTGAATTATGTTAGTAAATAATCAAACCTGGAATAAATGACCTGGTAAACAATTACATCACACATATTTATAATAGCTACTTAATATATTACTGTATAGTAACATCTATTTATAATGAGAAGCCTGTATAACATTCACTTAATTTTGCTAATTGTGAGAAGAAACGGAAAGTTGCAGTTATGCTATGTTGCTGGATAGAATTTGAACTGCCGACGTTCGTGCTGAGCTGCTAGAAACAAGTTAATTCATCTGGAGCGGTCATTAAGGGGCCACTTACAATATCCTGTCAGAAATGTCTGGGGCAGCTTAGTGGGCTCTAATTCTGGTCAGTACTGATGCAGACACAATAAGGGACCTAGTAATTACAGTTTGTAGTGCAAATATGTAATTAGCCAAACAGCTCAGTAACTGAATATAAGCCATTCAAGAATCTCATGTTGAGGGCTGGGAATTTAGCTCAGTGGTTAGAGCGCTGGCCTAACAAGTGCAAGGCGCTAAGTTCGATCCCCAAATCCAAGAAGAATCTCATGTCCTTGGACTCTCTGAATGACCATAGACCACTTTACTTATAATCTCTTATATTTCCAAATTGATAGTACTAATTAAATATGGGCCCTCATTTGAATATCAGTAATTTAACTATCTAATGACTCTTTATTTTTCTTTACTTCATATATGTACATCTTGGCTTCCTACCAGAGAATATATCTTTTAAAAAGACTCATGCTCATTCAATTTTAAAAACACTCTGCACATGTTAGGTATTAGATCCTAAGACATTTTAAAATTAGATTCCTTTAATATGTTATTGAACTTGTGCTAACAGGTTTAATTTTACTCTGTTCTAGACAGTTTACTGCATAGTACAGTTTAGAATAGAATCCATTTGTTTCATCAAAGGCTGAAGCAGAGAAAAGATATATCGTGGTGGAGCAAATATCTGGCCCTCAGTTGCAGCCCGGGGCTTTAGTTTTACTGACAATTAGATATTAGCCTCGTTTTCACATTGGTACAGAATACTTGGTTGCCTTTATTCATTTAATAATTCAATAAACCTTTACAGAGGATCTCAGAAGCCTGGCACTGTTTCAGTTATTGGCATTATAAATAACTATTTTATTTGTCATATTTTATGGTATGAAAATGGAAAAAGTGTTTTTCATATGGCACACTTCATTTTAGTGGCCTATTACTGCATTAGCCCAGTCTCGGTCTTAAGAAGGCCACAGAGAAATGATCCAATTATTTTCCTGTCTTTGACATGCCTTATGAAGGTTCCACTCAGACATCCGCATTTGTAATGGAAGGGGAAATAAAGACAGGCGTTTTTAGAACTGTTCTGGCTCTACACTGCCATGTGTGTTTGTAGGAACGAAACACTTTCAGAGGTAGAAAATCACAGACTGGGCAAACTGAGAAATAAAAAAGCCATGGGTGGTGCGGTGGAGGCATAAGTAGAACAGAGTGTGTGTAAGGTCCGGTGATAAATAGGGTCACATGTCTTCCTGTTAATTATTTATTTATTTTGCTTTTTTGAGACAGGGTCTTGCTATGTAGTCCAGGCTGGCCTTGAACACGTGGCCATCCTCCTACCTTAGTCTCCTGCGTGCTGGGACTACAGGTATGCGCCACCATGTCCAGCCTCCCTAACAATTCTTAACACCAGAAGATTGGACTGCAATTGGCCATATCTCCCTTAGGGGGCTGGGGATTTAGCTCAGTGGTTAAAGTGCTTGCCTTGCGAGCACAAGGACCCGAGTTCGATCCCCTGCACCAAAAAAAAAAAAAAAAAGAAATCTCCCTTTATTAATACTGGAAAGGATTTTTTAAACTAGGATTGTGTAATCATTTATATGTATTTTTTAAGACAACCAAAACTCCTCTTGGGAATGATTGAAATGTAATATTTGAAGTACCCACAATTATTAAATGATTATGTATCAGTAATACATACAGACAGTTTTCTCTCACAATTTTCAGGCGATTAGTTCCAGGATCCCTTGAGAATACCTTGATCCATGTGTGTTCGTTCAAGTCCCTGCAGTGGGGTGGCCTAGCACTTGCACGTAACCTACTCACTGCCTCCTGTATATTTAATCGATAAATTGATTTAATACAGAACACAATATAATTGGTAGGTAAATAGTGCTTATGATGTATTGTTTAGGGAACACTGAAAAAAAAATTTGTGCTTATTCAGTACAGATGTGATTTTTTCCAAACATTTTGGTTCCCTGTGGTTGACTCCACTGTTGCGAAGGAAGGTCGACTATACTGCACAAGCAAGAAGCAGACAGGGCGAGTCTGATCGGAGTCCTGGTCTTCTCACGTGAACATTCTCAGCGTATCATGCTCAGTGGGTGTTTGTATTCTCTCTTCACCATGTTCGGGTTTGTATATTATTTTTAATATCCTTTTGCATTTATGTTGTCCCCATGTCAAATTGTTACTTTTGAAAAGATTGACATCAATGAAAGACTTCAGAGGAGCCTTAATTCATATGGTCTGTTAATGTTTGAATTTAAAAAAAAGATTAGAATCTCTGTTACGTATTCGCGTAACACTAGGAGCTATGCTTCCAGTGGGCCCGCTTCGGCTGCCCGGCTTGGGGGAAGTTTTCTTAACTCGGAAAGGCCACCCACCACAACCTGGGGCATTCTGTCTTCCCATCTGGAATTTCATTAGTCCCGGGACGCAGAGATTCTGCAGATCTTTTGAGCTTTGGGGCCTAAGACAACAGTGCACAGGTTGGTCCACCCAGATCTAGTCCCCTCATGGTCTCTTTGACTTGATGGTACTTTCTGCTTCCAGCAGCAGATACCTCTCCTGGAAACCAACTTTCCTGGATTCTGGGAGTTTGGTCTTTAACTATATCATTCTTACTCTTCTCTGGTGGTTGATTACTAGACATTTATCTTTGCTTCTTATGTGATAGGCTATGAGTAAGTACAGTTCTTAAAAATTCATTGATTAGATACATTATTTCAAGAAGACGAAGCGTGGTGCCTTTTGTTATAAAAATATATCTGTCTTCATTTCATCAAAAATTTCTCTTAGATAAATTATTATCACAGAGATAGACAGAGATAAATAATATTTTATCTTCTCATTAAACCTTGCTGATTATTTTGACTTGGGAAAAATTAAAAATAGTTCTATCAGGTATACATGAAAAAGGCTGAGTCCTTTTTAATAAAAGGGGACATTTTTTTAAAACCCTCATTTCTTCTTAAACAGAAATTGAATGAGAGGTTCAACTAAGGCTAATTGACATCAATTCTATGATGTTATTAATGTAATTTCCATTAAGTACCATGTTGCTAAGCCTTGTGTTATGCCAACCATTCATTATCATAGGAATACTTGCTCTATCCTATAAAATACAGGATTTGTTCCAATTAGAATGATACATACTATTTGTGAGTTACTGTATAATATAGTACCCACTGGGATTAGCATAACATTTTTAGAGATACTAATCCTTCATGCTGCAAGTATAAATTTCAAGCTAATAGAAAATTTTAATAAAAGCCTTCACATATTTTATGGTTAAATAATGAGAATTTTAAAAGATTAATTTGCTTTCTGCTTTTGTAAAATTTTATTCAAAAGTAAAAGGCAGTGTGTTATTTTCCTCTAAGAACTGTATTTGATGTCCCCTAAGAGAATTCACTACCTCTAGACAAATGCTCTATATTTTACGAACCTCCTTTTATGTCTCAAAAAAGTCTATTTTCTGAACAGACTGAAAAGCTACTTCCTGTTCTTAAGTATCACCCTAAGTCTGGAGGAAACCAGTGAGGAGGTCAAAAAGAGCTTAGAGCAGCAGGAGCCTTCAATTAATAAGACAAGATAAATATTTGAGTAGCTTTAAAGGTTCATTTCTCATAAAGATTTAGATAACTATAGTATGTTATATAATGACTTCATTTTCATAATCATCTGAAATTCCCTTCAAATTAAACATACATATGACATGTAGATATATTTTATTTGACGTATCCTCCCAACGAAACAATTACTTTGGCGGATTTAATGGCCTGCCTCTTAACTGATAGAGCTGTGTAATGTTCGCCATTCTGCTATTAAAATATTCTAATTAAATCAGTCACCCTGGTCCCATCTGTTACATGGTGATCTCCAGTGGAGAGGCAACTGGAATCTCTCCAGGACGGTGACTGTACTTAGTTCCTTTCATGGCTCATTGGATGTCACTCGCAGGAGGACCTTGTTCCTTGGTTTGAAATGATAACTAAGGCTCTGGGTATACAATAAACTCCAGCGAATGTTATGGAGCTTGATTCAGCTGGTTTTTTCAAACTCTCAGAACGCTTGCAGCGTAAAAAGAAATGTGGCCCATGTCACTGGGTAGCCAACTACTCTTCACCATGGTGGAGGAGATGGGCAAGGAGAGAGTCCCTTAGCATCCGGCCTGGTCAAGTCTAAGTGCAGGATCCCCGGAGGCCAGCTATGCAGGAACATCTGAAAACTGATCCATCTAAATGTAAACCTGATCAGGATCCCAGACTCAGCACAGGATGACTGGAAGTGCCGAATGTTTATCTTCTCCAAAGAACATGGGACTTGCTCTCAGGTTCTCTCAATCAATGACTACTTTTAAACCTCTTCATTCCTTAGAAGTTAGCAACGGTCTGACAGTTGGGTAAGCCATAGAGCTTCACGTGTATAATCTTCTTGCTAAAAGGGGTGAATAACATGTCATGACATGTTAATTAGGAGAGTTTGGCTGAAAAAAGCACAGCCCAGTGTTTCCATAATTGGTAGGTGAGAAAACTACATTTTTCTCCATAATTGTCACTACCAGTTTTCAGCTCTGATTGGTGGAGTGCCAGATGTCTTTTGCAAAGGAGAAAAAAAATCTTATTTGTATTACTGTGTTTTAGTAATTAAGTGGGGTTGTACCTCCCTTTATATAAATCAAGCAACTGCTTATTCGTGTTTATTAACCACTTACTATGGATGGACAGATTTATTTATTTTTGCACCACTTGTGATTGAATCCAGGGCCCTCTCACTGAGCTATATCCCAGAGCCTTTTTTTTATTTTCTAACTTGATAGAGTCTTGCTAAGTTGCTAATTTGCCCAGGCTAGAGCCAAAATTGAGGTCCTCCTGCCTAAGCTTCCCAGAATACTGGAATTACAGGTGTGTACCACCACATCTGGTTTATGGTTTTGTTTTGTCCCTTATGCCTCCACACACTTGCGCTGTCCCCATTCACCTCTTGCTGCCATCTAATTAGTGCTCAAGGTAATTAGAGCCCTCCATATGCAGAGCTCATTGGAAACACTCCTTCCACACTCCCCTGAGGGCACCATTGGGAGGCTTCTCTCTTTACACCTCCCACAACCCTCCTTGTTGCTCACCTGTGGCTGACCTGTCTTCCTCTCCTGAGAAATGGGATGTGAGAAGGAGAGAACTTCTGCACCCTCTCAGATGTAACTCACACAGCCCCACATCTGCTCTCCATAAACACAAAGAAAACTGCTGGGCTCCTAACTCATGCCCACATTCTGGCTTATCCCACCGATCCCACACGCTCTGCCATTTACTCCGGCACTTCCTTTAACTGCGCCTCTCTGCTATCAGGTAAGTATCGTTATCATATATTTTCTCTACCATTTTAATGAGTCCCCATATTAATACCCTGAACTTTTAGCTCTCGTTTTTCTCTGCTTCTCTCCTACCAAATCTGTCCTGAGAAAGTAATGAACAGATTGATTCTTAACTCTTCCCACGTAATCTTGACCCATACTCAATCATGACCTCAATCCTACAACACTCGAAAAATTATTAACAAGAAGACCGATTCCTATTCTTCATCTGACTGATACCAACAGCATTGCACATAATCTGGGCCTAATCATTCTCTTCATTTGGATTCAGGAAACACCTGTAATGCTGGCCTTTTCTTCCTTCTCTTTGCCTCCTTTGTTGATCTCATCTCTTTGATCTCTATATTCAGAAAACCCCAAGACTGTCTCTCCACATTCAAATATGTCACAAGATCGCCTAGTCTCCAAGCTTCAATCTATATGCCCAGCCTGAATCCTTCCATAGGGTCTCAGAATGTTACATTCAGCCTAGTCAACATGCCTACTTGGATGTCTAATCAACATTTATCTTAGTTTGTTTAAAATTATCTCCACCCAAAAGAAAAACGGGGGGGGAGGGGGGGAGAAGAGGGAAAAGAAAACAGAAGTGAGAAGAAGAGAAGAGAAAAACCACCTTTGCTTCTACCACCAGTAAAATTTGGTTTTGTTTTACATTAGTTGCTTATCTTTCATTCAATCCAAAAGTTATACCTGCAAATTATATCTAAAATACAAGGTCCGGCAACTGTCTTTACTGCTACCACCTTATCCAAAGCCACCATCTTCCCTCATCTGAAGAGTTACAGATGCCCTAATTCCTATCTAAGCTTCTGCCTTTACCTCCTCTCCCATTCTCAATCCAGCAACCAGACCGACTGATTTTAAATGACATATAATGATGAATTACAGTAAGATTCTAGTGGAAACCTGAAATTCTGAAGGTCTAGATGCTCTCTCTTCTCTGTGATTCCCTCCTAACTATCCTTCAGTGTCCACATGTCCCCGGACTTCTTCATCCGCCCAGGACAGAGGAGCACACTCTCCTCGCTATACAGGGATCCTGGGACCCACTGTGTGCCCCCGCTTCCTGTACTTCAGCGCTGCGAAATAGTACTGGATGATATGATTGCTTTCTCTCTATTTTCTTTCTTACCTTTTGTAGATTTCCAGTTACTTCAATTGTGGATCCTCTCATAAGATTTGTACTACAATCTCCTCTTGAATTTTTCATCGTTGTGTTTCTGATCTTCTTGAGAATTTTTCAGTCTTCCAACACTTCTAATGAGCTTTATTTCCACTCTCTTGATTTTAATTTGGGAATGTTTGTGTGTATGGTCGTGTGTGTGTGTGTGTGTGTGTGTGCGCACGCATAGTTTTAGAATTGGCCTTTTTGTTCCAGGTTATTTTTGTACTTCATACTTGAAACACATGTTCTTATTTCCAGCAACACTGATGGCAGGATAATGAAGGTTTCCTCCTCCCAGACAAGCTCTGTATGTTCCTTTTTTGTTCGTTTTAACTTCACTTTGGTTTTAGACCCCTCTTTTGATGTCCTCTGACTTTGCCCTTTATTAGGTCTTAAATTAGAAGTCATCCTATAGTTCGTGGGTGGGTGTCCACTCTCATCTGCAAGTGTCAGCTCAGCTCAGCCACTTGGTGTCCGGGAGAGTGCGTGGGGCGTTCGCAGGAGTCACCAGCCCCCTGAATGCCACTTCGCGGGGAGACAGGACTGAGGACGCCGAGTGCTGCCTTCAGGAGCGCGGCTCTCTTCCTCCAGGTTGGGCTGGGCCTCAGTTCCCAAGCTCAGTTCCTCCTGTTCACAAGCTCAGCGTTAGAGTGGCCAGTCAGTGCGCTTGGTCATGAGAAACTCTGCTGAGAATCGTTCGTTTTATTTTAACTACTTTTTTTCTGTTTTAATGTTGCTATTAGTCCACGTTTGTAGTACATGATGATTACCGTTCTCGTAGGAAGGCCGTGCGTGTATGCAGCACATCTTAATCCTTGTTTTCGTCCTAGTCCCCACCCCGCCCTATAAATCTCGGGCTCCAGGCTGCTCCTGCTGTGCACACTCAGGATCGCGTCAGCTGGCCTGTCACTCACTTCTCAGCACATGCTGTAACACACAAACGCTCGCTTCCCTCCTTGCCGTTTCCCTGGTAATCTGGGCCAGCTGCTTCCACAGCGCCCTTTAGAGCAGTGTGCAGGGCGATGAGGGAATGTGCATCCTCTTGGCTGTGGCAAGCGCACCTGTGTGTACCGAAGCACTCGGGGTAAGAATCTGCGAAGAAAATGATCAAGATGAGATACTCGTATGTGCCAGTTTCCCAAGATTAATGTGATTATGCACCAATAACATGTACTACTCATAACTGTTAAAAACACCTCATCCACGTATCTTTACCTTGGGAGGCTGTGGCTTGGCTGGGCCCTATGCAAGAAGGGACCGGGGGCGTGGCTTTGGCGCCGGGGGCGTGGCTGGGCCAGAGGGCAGGCGTGGCTTTCGCCGGGCTGGGCGCGGTTTGGTCGGGTCGACCCCGGCTGGGGCGTGGCTTCTGTCCAGATGGGCGTGGCCTCACCCGAGCCGGGCGTGGGGCCGGGCGGGGTTTAGCCGAGCGGGGGCGTGGCCTGACCGGGGGCGTGGCCTGGGGGCGGGGCGCAGGGGAGGTGCGCAGAGTCAGCCTCCCACTCCGCTTGGCTGCCCGCCTGAGTCTGCTGCACCCTGATGGACCCGCCCTGCCAGTGGCCCGCCGCCCCGGTGGGAGACCCGGGGAAGCGAGGTCCCCAGGGGTGCAGTCAGCTCCCTGCGGGACAGCTGGGCGGGGCGCAGAGGTCCCGGTTCCGGCTTTCCCCGCGCGCCCTCCGGTGCCGCAGTCCTGGCTCTGACCGTCGCCGTGCGGGTCACTGGAATCCGCAAAGGCGGGGAAGGGGCTGAGATGGAAGAAACCAGACGCGGGGTGAGCAAAGTGTGTGTCCGGGGCTGGCGCACTGTTTCTCTGTAGATCTGGGGAAACAATTCTTCGGAAATGGCCCCTGACGCTTTCCTTCTTTCTGGGTCAGCGAGCGGGTTCGTGTTGCACTCTGTGGGAGGACAGAGCGACACTCGGCCCGTGTTCTTCGTGGGCGTCTTTACCGAAGACCCTCCGAAGGCGACGGAGGCACCAGCAGGGCTCCCAGCCTGCAGCCACCAACAAATGAGAACTCCTCCGTGGCCGAAAATGTCCATCAAAAGTTTAAAATCCTGGCAACTTTAAGACATTACCTCAAAAATCTAAAGGTCAAACATGTCAAAGTTTCCAGGACCCAACATTTTAATACAGAAAATATTGTATTGTTTTTGAGTTCAGAATAAAGATATCCCCAGAGTCTTTAGTTGCACTGTCGTGCTATCTCGGTGCCTGAAAATGATTCCAAAAATTTGCACTTCAGGATTATTTTTTCTAGGGGAAAGAGCTAGAAGGCACAGGGTTCCGGAGCCATCGAATATGAAAAGGATCCATTTTTTAATGTTTGCCCTTCCATCAAATTGTGACAGCATTTTCTGTACTTTTTATCACAACTCATAAAGACCCTTATCATCGGGGGCTTCCAGAACTGCTTCAGAAAGTGGCAAGAACGATGGCAAGTATGTTCAAAGCAATGGAAAGTGTTTTGAGAGGGTTTAACAGCGCTGTGTCTTTTGCTCAACTACTTTTTTTTATATATATTTTAATCACTTGTCGTAAATCATGGTAGATAACTTCAGGTGGCCTCTGGCAAACTGTAACCTCAAAGAACCCGTTTACTTTGGGAGAAGATCTAAGTCCAAATAAAGCAAAGCTACCCAAAGATGAGGGGTTATGGAGTATTCACTTAAAGACATATTTGATACATTAAAATTGGACAATTACGCATAATCTGTTGAAAGGAAATGCATGGAATTCATAAGCATAGAAGTGGGGGATTCCAGAAATGCCAGGGAAATGGTACTTTCCGACCCTTGATACCAAGATTTTCTTTAGACTATTCTCAGGTAGGGCAGGTCGTTATCCATAGAAATCACATCTGGGTGGAGGAGATAAAATGGTCGAATTCATACATAACTGTAGAGTCAATGAAGTGAAGAGAAACTACAAAAGCAGAATGACAACTAGGACCCTTATGAGTGGATAAAAGTTATAATTCAAGTACAAAAAGTTCTGGTTAGGTAACTCTGATTAAATGATCCTCTGGTATATAATGTACATATAATGCTAAACAATTTTGCCTTAAACATTTTAAGGAATAAGTACCACTGGTTAATGCTGTCCACAACTGAAGGTATGTATTTTTATTTGCCTCAATATTTAAAATCAGCAGTACATCTTCCAGAAAGAGGTAGTAGGAAAACATCACTTAAACAAGAATCAGTGAAACCACATTGGAGAAAAAAAAAAAAAAAAATCCACTGTGTCTTATAAAAGCCTACTGCATGTAGCATTCCTTTTAAAAAATAAGAGGAAAATTTAAGTTTTATACTCTGGAAATCATTCAGCCAGACAATCATTTAATCACTCGCTTCTTCTTCTTATTATTTGCACCAAATTTCCGAGAGCTATACTAGGCGTTATAAATAAGGCCTGACTTTTGCACGCTGTTCTTTTTAATTTGGTTAATATCTATATTTTGTGACCAGGATAAACAAAGCAGAAACCACCTGATTGAAAAATTGTGTTGTCCTAAAAGTATAATCAGAGGCAAGAAAAAATATTCACTGTTGTTTAGAGAATAGAGACAAGACATTGTCTAGAGAGTTAACCTTGACTCAGACTAGGAATAAGTGAGTAAAACTTGGAGGGCAGTTCTGATACATAAATGCGTTAAAGAAAAGGAGGGTGGAGTTGAGTGGACAAAATTGAGATTCCACAGAGATCTTATTCACTTTGAAAGGTCAAAATCAAATGTGCCCATAAGAGAACAAATAGAAAGTTCACTTGATTCTTTTTCACCTTAGTTATAGACAGAAAAAATTTCCTTGAAAATACAAAATCACAAATCTCCCCTCAGGATGGTTTGTGGTAAAAATGCATGTTAACATGTTAACCTCTATATTCTAAAAGTCCTCACAAAGGCGTTTAGATCATAACTGCTGCTGAGCAGCCCAGTCCTAGCACAGGAGGATCAACCCATATTGTTGTGACACTGCAGAAAGATTCAGAGAGACCCAGGACTGCAGGGTATAATTTGTTGGGGTGACTCACTGAACCACGGGCGTGGTGTCAACAAGATCAGTTGGATCCTTTCAAGTCTGAAAGCGGGAAGTATTTACAGGCTAAGACCAAAGTGACTTCAACTAGGCTGGAATGGACCTGGTTTACTTTAAGATAACTTTATGTGATATTTAAGTCAAGACATTGGAATGAAGCAAGCACAACTTGGGTTGGAGTGGAAGACTTAAGCCTAAGTGTTAGATTGCTCAATCTATCCGGGGAATTAACAAGAGAAAGGTAGCCACTGAATATGCTGCCCAGGAGAATAGGTGTCAGGGAACAGAAGCCGGCTGAAGAAGTGGCCTTTGGTTTTACAGGCTGTGGAGGGAAGAAGCCATTCCTCTTGGCTGACTGCACAACCAGGGAATGTAAATTTCTCATGAAAGAACACAAACATCCAAGTCAAAATGCCTTTACCACTGGAAGTCCATATGGTCTTTTATGTGTCTCAAAAAAATCAAGAAGGTTAACAAGGGCAGGAAACTCTCTACAAAAGGATGAAGAATAAAAGTTCTTTACCTCCTGTGGCTGGCTGTGCTATCTCTGCTCCCTCTTCTCATTAACATATTTTTATTCCTTCATTTGCCCTGGAATCATTAAAAGTAAAAGAAGCATTAAGCCGCATGTCACAGTGTAAGTTTTTATGTTTGAGTGTATTTATTTAAAGAAGTCAGAAGGGAGGAGAATATTGTTACTCAGCTTAATTTCACTTTGAAAGAAAGTTCAAGCATCCAATGCTAATGTGCTCAGTTTCCTAAACAAGTCCCCTTTGAACAGTAAAAGCATTTCTTTGTCAGAGGCTTCATCTATTATTTTTTTCTCTCTCCATCAAAGGAATAGAAAAAATGTTGACTTTCTTTTGATTTTTATTTCATACTATGTCAGTTAGTTATCATAAAAGCTTTTTAAGGACAGTTTTATTTTCCCAAACATGTTCAATATGAAACAGCCGTGTAATTAATTTATTTCCTGGAAGAATGAGGTCAGCCATCATTATTTATAATAAGACAGAACACCAGGAATAATAAACAAAATGGGTTATCCCATTTACACCTATTAGAGTTCTCTATAAATGTTTCCATTTGTGCTTGTTCCTAGCAGCCTTCAGCAGAGAGCTATGCGAACTTGCTCAGTTTCTTGTGTCTTGTAGAATCTCGCCTTGTGATACGACCAGCATGCCGTCTTCATGGCATGACCTCGGGTGGTTCTCTCAGCCCAGGCCCTCATCCTGAGAGTGCCTTTCAGTCCTGCTTGTAAAGTCAGCATTCTGTTAGACAAGTTCTTCCAGAGCATCTTACTGATGCTACCCCTCTCTTCCCTGGAATGCATAACCTCATTTATTTCTTTTATCAGTCAGTCTTCTGTTCTTTTCCAACATCTGTGCCCTCAGTGAGCTGGTCTCCTTCCATAAACTACCAGCTCAGTAAGTGTGTGATTGATGTGCAAGATAGACGACGGATTCTCAGAAAATTCTGAAGTCAGGAAAACGTTGACATGATAATTGGATCTAAACTAAAGCAGTTATCCTTGGCTGGTTTTGTGAATATCTGAAACATGAAATTACATGATAATTTTCAAACATAACCAAATAATTTTGAGAATAAACATATCCGGAACTTTAGAATAACAACACAATATACCAAGATATTACACATTGTTCATGTCTGTGCTCTATATTTATTCCATATTCTCAAGAATAATATAGGGATGTGATGCCATATTCCGGTGTCTGTCCCTGGTCCTTTCTTCTTGCTCTTACAGAACTCTGGATACCAGCTGAATTACTTTGGAAAATGACTCTAAATTTAAAATCAGGGATGGAAAAAGGAATACATTATCCCCCCTCAAAACACACACACATACATACGCACACACACACGTAAAGCCCTGAACTTCATGGGTCCCTCGTTCCTTGCCTTCACGAATATATTAATTTAATGATCCTTTCAGTAGCTCAAGAAGAATCATTTTTAGCTTGTTTTTTTCCTAATTGGTGTTGAGTCCCACTGTGGGAAGGCTTATGAGGTCAGGCTTTTTGTTGTAGCTTTCACTTGAAATGTTTATAACACAGTGGCAATGAAAATTAATGTCAAATTTTCTTATTGTCAAAAGTCAAGAAAAACATTTTGATAATTAAAATCTGAGTTGATTATTTCTTGTACTGCATAAAATCTGGATACTTGAGCAAATTTCTAGAATGAAAATTCTTTTGAGCAGAGAATCAATCTAGCCTAAAATCTTTTAATCATTCAGCTGACATACTGATAAATCCTTCTTTTCTGAAATTATTAAGAATTACCAATTACATTATTTCTGATGTTGTTATTATCACTCTCAT
>PVJO010001180.1:68066-184714 GCA_004026905.1 Hystrix cristata
AAAAAAAAAAAAAAAAAAAAAAAAAAAAAAAAAAAAAAAAAAGAAGCCCAATGAGTGAAATACCACCTCAGTGAAATCAGGACATCACAATGATACAATAAATATAAAGCAACCAGCGCAATAAGAAAACACAGTAAGAAATAATATTAAGAAAAGTTATAAAAAGTGGTGAATTAAAATCAGTGATATTTGAGCAGCTTTATTGAATCCTTTAGTAAACACAAATCTTTTATGGAAACCACAATTGCTTCCCCCTTTAGTAGACCAGAGCTAACCTTGTATAGCACTTTTAGTTCCTTTTTGTTCTCACTTCAATGTTTACTTTGATTTTCATCTCATATTTGAATTCATCAGCCATATGTACAATACATATTATTTAAGAGTATAGCAAGTTTATTAATATACACATATAATTTAACAATTTAAAATCTCTGAAAGGTATTTGTTTACTTGTTCACGTTTGCTGGCTTACTAATTTTCTTTGTTTTTAGTGTAACACAAATCAACATTCAGAAAATTTTTGTTTTATGGAATATTTAAAGACAAAAACTAAAATGTGTGTAAGAAGACTGGATTATTTACTATGTAAGCCAAAATTAAAAATAATTTTAGAGCTATATAAGTAAAATGTTACACGTGTACAATTGAGGCACCAGTATATGCATAACACTTCTGTGAAACTTAAATGCATAAAAGGTTTATATAAATACTCAACACATTTTGAACTGGAAATAAATTTTTGAGAAGCTATCTTGGAAAACAATTTGATAGTAAGGGATCGTTACATGTAAAAGTAACTCTACCTGTTATTCCTAATACTAGCACAATTTCCGTATAAATATATGTGGTTTTAATAACTTACGGTGCAAAACTATGTTTTTATTAATCACTAAAACCTAAGATAAAATTATTCTAATAGTTCTGAAATAATATTTAATTTAAAAATCAGAATACAAATGTGTAAGTAGATTTGCATAGAAAAGAAATACTATATATTTTGTCAAGTTTTAATATGTGAAATAAGAATAATTGTTGGATTTGTCAATATTTTTAGTAACAAGGTATAAATTTCCATATTTATCATAAATAATGTTTTTAAACATTCAGCAGTAACTTAAAATGTATGTTCAAAAATCCACAGTCATCATTAAGAATTCTAATGGAAGTATCTCTGTAGTACGATGTCTTTAGCTCTTCAGGGAAAATCCCTAGTAGGGGAATGGCTGGGTCATATGGGATTTCCATTTTCAGGCTTTTGAGGAATCTCCATACTAATTTCCATGATGGTTGTACTGGTTTGCATTCCCACCAACAGTGTAGGAGGGTTCCCTTTTCACCATAGTGTGTCAGCACTTGTTATCGTTTGACTTCCTAATGATTGTCATTCATTCTGGGGTAAGGTGGAATCTTAGAGTTACTTTAATTTGCATTTCTCTAATAGCCATAGATGTTGAACATTTTTTTTATGTATTTGTTGGCCATTTGTATTTCTTCCACTGTGAAATATCTGCTCATTTCTCTGGCCTCTTTCTTGAGCAGATCATTAATTTTAAGTAGTTTAATTTTTTGAGTAATTTGTATATTCTAGATATTAATCTTCTGTCTGAGGAGTAGCTGGCAAAAATTTTTTTCCCATTCTGTGGGTTTTCTCTTCACCCTATTAATTGACTCTTTTGCTGTACAGAAGCTCTTTAGTCTAATGTAGTCTCATTTGTTGACTCTTGTTGTTATTTCCTGGGCGATTGAGGTTCTGTTTAGAAGTCCTTTCCTACCCCTATGTCTTCAAGTGTTTTACCAATTCTGTCTTCCAAAAGGTTTAATGTTTTTGTTTTAATGTTTGGATCTTTGATCCAATTGGATTTTAATTTAGTATATAGTGAGAGATATGAGTCCAGTTTCATTCTTCTCCAAACTAACAACCAGTTTTCCCAACACCATTTGTTGAATAGGCTATCTTTCCACACACCAGAGTCATTTATAGGAAAATGGACCGATCTGAAAAATACAATGTTGAGTGAAATAACCCAGTCTCACTGGCTTGAATACTGTATGGTATTCCTCATTGAGTCTGGCAAAATACGAACAAGAGAAGAGGGTAAATAAACAATGGATACAAAAGGCAAAGGGTTAGATATAAGCTACTAGACAAAGAGTCCAAGGGAATAAAAAGAGGGCAAAGGGGGAGAGGAATAGGAATCCAGAGGAATAACGATATCTTAAAAACAAGAACCTAATAAACCAAATTTAAACAGTGACACATACACCAGGTACTACAGTAACTTTGTGTAGTCATGACTTAATGCTGCATCTACGTGGCTGTTTACATTGCTCGTTGTCATAAGCAAAAGGCACAATGTATTGATGGTCTGTAAGCTTGTGTAATGGCCTGTAAGTTTGTGTAATTTTGGATAAATTTTAATTAAAATCTATTTAAAAAGAATTATAATGGATCTTGAATGTAAAATACCATATCCCACTTAGTTTCAGGGAACCCTTCTCCATAAACACAAAAATAGGTGCACATACATTTAGAGATGAGACATAAATTGCAATTATAGAAGGGCTAAAAACACATATGAACAGAAAACTTTTATATGCTAGGAACAATCTAGTAGAAACAAATTTGCAAATAAAAATAAAATGCCCAATATATTCTTCTTAATATTCCTTGCTTTTAGTTAAAATACACTTACACAACAAATCAATCAACAGAAAGATGTTTGAAGGAAGGAAAGAGGAGAAAGAGAGATAGAGGACAGAGGGCTGCAGAGCGAACTTGGAACACTTATCTCTGAAATACTAATGACAACAAAAATAAAGCAGAAAAATGTTTTTTCAAATCCATATATTTTACACCTAAGGGACACTAGTGAATGAATGAATAAATGAATGATGAATGAATGATGTGATCAATCAATTTATAATTAAATGTAGGCAATAGCATGCTCTTCCTTCTTTTGATTCACATTTATTACCATTTCATTGACTGCTATACTTTCAGCAACAGAAAAAAAGTGGAACTCATATTTCCCACATCTGGAGAAGCTCTTCCATAATATATGTGCAAAAATGGCAGCAAAATGTCTTAATTTCAGTCTTAACTGTTCCATATAATAGAAATGATGATTTTTTTCAACTATTTTTCTTTTCACACTTTCAAGTTATTTTCGAAAATAAGTGATTTACGTGTTAAAATTCTGAGAGATAGAAAACATGCCTTCCTATTTTCTCTGATCAGTCACGTACTCTTCACTAGTTGACACATTTATTTGGCTTTTCAGATCACTGGTCCTATTGGTTGGAGTGCTACACAAAAGTGTGTTTCTTGATCATACCATGCTACACATTTTCTCTAGAGTAGAAGGGTTTCGTTCCACCAGGGGTTCTTGTGGAAACTGATCTGCAGGGAACTCAAACACACTTTTCCAAGGCAAAATATCCATATAGAAAGGTGAGGAATTTCTGGAGTAAAGAACCGCCTAATTCTCATCACGTGCACATATCCAGACCTAGGCCTGCAGCGAGGCCTTGAAACCGCGCAGATTCTGTGAAGACTGTGGGACTTTCCTGGTGCCCTGTGACCTTCTCTCAGGATAGATGCTGCCAGTCCATGCTCTGGGCCCACCAGCGAGCTGAGATCTCTGTCCAGCTGTGGAGAATGACAGTCAACTTTGTCACTGCCCAAATTTCACTCAGTCTTGGCAGGCTGCCTTCCTCGTCTGGGTACCGCAACCCCTTGCAAACATCTTTGCTTCTGTCTTTTTCCAGGTTTTGCTATTGGTAGGCAGTGTGTGACACTGGAAAGGCCTTTTCTGTAGTAGTACATGTTTGCTGCACGCAGTGATTACATCCATTGTGAGGAGTCAGTGCAGACACAAAACACAGATTAATTCTTTTTCCTTCCGCTTCCTCTCTTTCTCTCTCTGCTTTCTCCATCTCTAGTAGCCCTGTAACCTATCTCGCTATTTAAAATTACCTATAGTATATTTTTCTGTTTCAACTATTTATGCTTTGGGCTACTCATGTAAGAGAAACCTTGCAATGTTTAAGCTTGTATATCTTATTTGTTTCTCTTAATATTAAGGTCTCGTGGTACATCCACTTTCCTACATATGATTCAAATTTATCCTTCTTTAATGGACAAGTAGCACTCCATTGTGTATAAACACTATGTTTTCTGTATCCATTCTTCTCCTGATGATCATATAGGCCAATTCCAAAACTGAATCATTATGACTTGTGCTGCTATAAACACAGATACACATGGGCCACTGTAACTCTTTCAACTCTTTCAAGTAGATAAACTAGAAGGGGAAGAGCCTAGTTGAATGGAATTTCTATTATATGGTTTTTGGGGAATCTCCATACTGATTTCCATAGTGGTGATACTAAAGCACATTCCCCAATTTACCAGTCAGAGTTTCCTTTTTCCCTAAAGCCACACCGCCATTCCTTATTGTTTGATTCTTTGATGTTGGTCATTTTTCTGGAGCGAGACAAAATTGTGGTGTTATTTAAATTTGCATTTCTCTCACAAATGTTGTTGAGCATTTTCTCCTGTATTTTTTTTTTACCATTTGTACTTCTAAGAAGTATCTATTCATTTTTAATTGGATCTTTTATTTTAGGTGTCTCATTTTTTTCAGTTCATCTATTTCAGAGATGAGTCTTCTGTCTGAGGAAGAGCTGGCAAATGTCTTTACTGTTCTCTCCATTTTCTCTTCACTCTACTGGTTGTTTCCTTTGCCATACAGAAGTTCTTGAATTTCATATAATCCCATTTGTTGATTCTTGATATAATTTCTTATGTAATTGGTGTTCTTTTCAAAGTGTCACTAACTCTGTCTGCTTTCAAGTATTTTATCTTTTTAATTATCCAGCAAATTTAGCGTTTTACTATTTAGATCTCTGGTCCATTTTGATTTTATTGTAGTACATGGTGAGAAATATGGAGCTAGATTCAATCTTCTGCACCTGAGAAGTTCCTTTTTATGTATTCAGAAATTGAAGCAACCTCATACACAGGTACACATCCATCAATCATTTATGAATTCATTTCTTTCGAAAATAAGAATTTAGCTCATTTCTGTGATCAGAAGTGTACTGGTACGTTCATTTTTCTTTATCTCTAAAGGCAAGCGCATCTAACATTTTTTAAATCTCCTAACTCAGGCAACACATACACACATACACAATAACATATTTTCCACATGCATCACAACATTCTATCAAGATGAAGCCAAAGATTGAAATTGTTTGTGGTGACTCCCACAAGAGTCTACATTTTAGTATATTGGAGCAGTTTTTATTACATTATGTATAATGCTCTTTCTGTAAAACAGGAAGAAATTTATAATATTCAGATAAATTAACATTGACATGAATTATTTATAATAAATGAGATATCTAACAAATTCTATTCAACACCTTCAAACTTTATGCATAAATATATGTTCTCAGATGGCTTCATGAAATTCACAAGACTGATGGAGTCATTTGACTCTTGATGGTTAGAGACAGTGATGCGGGGTGGTCAAACCCCCACTGCTATTAAAAGCCTGATACTTCTTGGAATTAGGGAAAAGAGGGAAAGAAAAAAGTGCATTGTTCTTGCTTTCATTTATTCAGTATTCAAAATAATGTAGAAATATATTCATTTAAATATCAAATTTGCTCTTATAATTTCACATGTGAAGTTCCAACTTTCCGAAAAGTATTCACTCTTTGTGGGATCAACATTGACGGGTCACTGAGTGGCTGGTATGAATCTGTGCACCTCAGAATTGGATATGGATTATAGGTTGTCTACCTTAACCAGCAACAAACAAACTTTGCATTTGCAAGTCTGCCCAATTCTCCTCGCCTATAGGAGCTCTTCTCTTGTACTGATAATAGTGCAGCCTGCACCCGAGAGGTGGTGATGAGAAAGTGGCTAGGCACTGTTGGTTTACTGAAATGAGTTTCCTCTATAACAAAGTAAATGTAATTTCAAATTTGCTCTGCTTCCAGTTTTTAAGCAAACTTTACTGGAAAATCTTAAACTCAGTGTGGCTTTATCTTAGTCCGGTTTTAATGTTCATATTGTCTTTAATAAAGACAGGATTTTTAAAAAGAAATTTCCACATTAACATTCTTAATGATTAAAGAAACAGAATCACATGAACATGCACCAAACAAATTTTCAAACAAAAACTCATAACTCCATTATAAAAGAAAAACATGTTTAGCTATGGTGGAGGTTTAATTTATACTTTGATATCACAGAGTGTGAATTTTAAATAATATTGCCTTTTTAAATCTTGTGATTTAATTATCTATTTTTCTAATGAGATAGTGTAACAAACAACAGGAAACATAGGGGCAAAACCCAGCTATCTCATTGTCTAGAACTTGACAGCAATAAATTCTTAAAATTATTGAGCGAAAAAGTGAAAAGGTGACATTACAAAACATAGTTTTGTAATAATATTAATTTATAGGTCAGAAAGTGTCCTTTCATAGACAAAATTTTGTTGGGAGAATTTTAAATTTATAATACAAATAATCACCACCAATAACAATAGCAAAGCGCTTCTATTTCTGAGAATTGAGGAAATTTTCTCTATATTCAAATGGTGTTAGAATTTCAGTGCATTCAACTGTGGAAAACATGATAAAAATCTTTATATCTGTCACTATAATATCTCTGATTTATGGCAGTTTCAGTTTGCAATATTTGTTGTGAAAAAAATAAAAGTAAACACTAAGATTCTGCAAAAAGCCGCAGCATGAATCTTCAGACTATAAATACCGACTTCATGAGTGACGAACATAATGCATACCAGAGTCTACTGAAATGTGTCAAAAATTTGCAAAAGTAGCACTTTATTAATAGACAGCATAATGGTATTTTAATGTTTTGTCATCAGAAAACTGCTTGTCTGCAAGTGAACCTCACTAAACCATTTGAGTGAGAGATTTTTTTTAAATGAGTGAAATTTCTCATCAGATTCTAAGTTAAGAATAGTTTCTTATACATTCAATTTTCTTGAAATGTTCTAATAAAACACTTGAGGCATATTTATTTATATCAAAATCTATCTCAATCACTACAGACCAGTCATAAAGTTTCTAAGAGGTTGCTGTGGCCCTAATCTGAGTTGCAAGAATAAAAAACTTGTAAAACATTAGTGGAACATAAATTATGACTATGAGTGCAAAAATAAATCAACACTACAAACAGATTTTTTTAAAAAAATCATCTTTCAAATAAGTAATAATTACAAAGATTACTCAAATTTGGTCCCTAACTTAACCATATTATCTTACTATTTTACTGATTTTTGTTTTCTAAACTCATTTTTCACACTTTTCCTCCAACCTTCTTTTCAATGGTCCAAGCCATCAAAAGCTGGTGGCAAAAAGTAAACAAAAACCTGTCTGTACTGCAGTAGGCCATGGAGGTATATAATATTCTTTCTTTTTTTTCCCTTTTATTTGGGGGTGGGGTGGGTACTGGGTTTGGATCCAGAACTTTCACACTGAGCTACATCCCCAGCCCTTTTTAATTTTTTTTTTTTTATTTTGAGGCAAGGTCTCCCTAATTTCCCCAGGGATACAGACTTGTACTTTGGATCTTCCTGCCTTAGCCAGCCATAGTGCTAAGATATAGGTACGTGCCACTGTGCCAGGCTTCCCTCATTCCTTCGTTTACTCAACAAACACTTAGTACATGCGTGCTATTGCCAAGCAATGCCCTCTGCAAAAATCTTAATTACTTAATTGCATTTTATGTTTTAGGAGATCAACAAAAAAAGAATTTAAAACAAGCAAATTAGATAGATTACTAAATGATAACTACTAGGAAGGAAGAAAAAAATATATATATTATACATACACATATGATGACAGTGGAACTGAAGCTAGTTGAGGAGTTGGTAACCATAGAAAGTCACTCAGAGAACAGAAACTCTGAGCAGAGGTGGAAGACAAAGGGGTGAGTTAGCACACAGATTCTAGCAGGAGGAATCTTTCAGGCGGAAAGAAGAGCATGTGTAGACCTGGGGTGGGACACAGTTGGATGGCAGATTGTATACTCAACCAACAGCCCAGAAGCTCGTGTGGCTGGGCCAGAAACATCAAGAAGATGTAGAGATATTGGAAGAGTAATGAGGAACTAGACTTTAGGGCATTATGGAGAGTATGATAGTTTGGATTTACTGCAAATGAGATGGGAGCCATTGGAGGGTTTTGAACAGATGACTTCTACAATTTAACTTCAGTACAAACAAGATCCCTCTGACTACCACGCTAGAGGCAGGCGGGGGGCTGTAAGAGAGGCTGGAAGCAGAGCTGACCCAGAGTCCTGGAGGGCTTTTCTCCTTTCTGTGTAGCAAACCAGGGAGCCTGACCACTGGGCTTGACGTAGTACTCTAATATATTCATATTCATCATGTCTTGAAAGTAGGACTATATATTATCATATAGTAACTGAGTTTTTGATTTTAGACATTTAAATACATATAAAAATTATATTTAAAACTACCCTTGGACGGGCCATTAGGTTAAGTAATCCAGATGCCAACGCAGCTGCAGTTACCTGTCCTCCTGGGCCTCACCATCTTTCTCTGTCCCTCATCCAGAGGTCACTGACGCAGCCCTCCGGTACTGTGATTACTTTATGTTTCACTCTGCTTAAGTCAGTCTGAGAAGCTGAGTATATTTTCTTTCCATCAGTTAATTGTGTGTCAGGAAAACAGAAATCCTCTAAGTAAGTTAGAATGAAGGCGATGGGGCAAAGTGTTTACAAAATGTTAGAAAGATGAGAAGTAAAAATAGACAAGAGAGCTTACCCAGATCCCATAAGAACTTTAGTGTTTAATGTCAAAGCACCTCGGGTACTATTATTAGAATGATTGATTTTGAAAGCAAGGGGCTCAGGTGGAACTTTAGCTCAGTGGTTAGAGTGCTTGTCTTGCAAGCAAAAGACCCTGAGTGTGCTCCCCAGCACCAAAAACAAAAGCAAAAAACAGACAAACAAACAAAAGAATCAAAGCCAAGGTCTCCTCATTTTGTGGTTTTTTGGTGCTAATGATTGGCCATAGGAGTAGAGAGCCCGCTTGACCCAGAATGGGGAGCATATTTATCTTGGCTGCTGACGTTTAGGAAACACATTAAAGAGAAATTGAAATGAGCTGCTAATAACATGAGGAAATATGGCTTTGAGACTTCTAGCCCCTGACTTCACAGACCATAAGCAGGGCAGGTTAGAATCCAGGTATGGGAAAAATTAGCAAGTAGCACAATTGAGTATAATTTTTCTCAACTTTTAAATATCATTTGCCATGTGTAAATCCTTTAAATTACCTGGAATTAATTTCAGTTTTTAATGTAGAGATCCATTTCTACACTTCCAAACCATATTATCATTTATTAGTAATTGATCATTATTGTTACCATTGGCTCACAAGAGTAATGCTAGCTTTATTAAATTTTATACCTCCTTATCTGTGAGGTATTATTTTCATTCTTTCTATTGTGTAAATAAATATATGTAGTTATCTATGTACCACTGAAAAGTTTATAGGCCTTGGATCTGGTAGAAAAAATTCTTTCAAATTAATCTTCTTTAATATTATCTTAGCTATTCTTGGCAACTATACTCTTTCAAATGCAATTTAAGTTTGCCAAGTTTCCTAAATTAACTTCTAGGAAATTGTCAATGTTATATTAATTTCATAGTGCAATTTGGGGAAAATTATATCTTTATGTTAGTGAGACTTACTCATTAATGTAGTATCATATCCTTATCTTTATTAGTTATATTTTATCTGTCCACACAAAAGACTTTTTCATTTGTTAAATTTATTCCTGTGGAAAATAAATAAATAAATTTATTGCTGTGTTGGACTTATTATTATGGTCCACTTGAGCCAGAACGCCCAGCTGGACCGAGCTGACGTGGTTCTGGGTGTACAGGATCCACCTGAGGATTGTTGCCAAGACAACATAAAGGAGAACGGAGCAGAAGATAGTTGTGGTCTGTTTCCCAGGAGAAGCTCTATTGCAGCTGGTGCCCCTGAAGGCGACTTGGCTGTTCTCCTTGAAGAAGGAGCTTGGGGCCTTGCTGTCGTCAAGGATGGCTGCCCTTGCTTCAGGGGAACTCTGGCTGTCACCTGTGCTGGGAGCATCGTATCTTGATTTCTGTAAAGATTTCTTCAGCCCTCATCTGCAGACATAGACATACGCAGGACAGTGCTGTGGGCTCCCAGCCCTTGATTGGCTCTTTTGGGTCTCCAGTGCCTAGAGAGACATTCATCGCTCTTCCTGCATTTGGCTTATGGGTGAATATTGTAACTTATAAATGTCCCATATTAAATCTGCTTTCTTACAAACCACTGACTCTGGAAAGGTAACTAATAGAATCTCTGAGTCATATATTTTGTTTAATTATTTTTTTATAAATTTCTATGACTAGAAAGAATATTACTGATTATTAAAATATTTGTTTATATTATATCCTACTACCCATTTACTTAAGTGGTTTATGGATACTTTGGGTTTAAACAATAAAAATAGACATTTTTATGTTCCAGTTTTAAACAGTATGCTTCTAATTTTCCCAACAAGATACAACATTTCTATTAACTTGTATGGGTTTAGGTGTTCAATCATTTAATAGGTGGATTCGCTCTTTGCCAGTGATTGTGGTAGAGTCTTGAGATATATCACTAAAAAAACTAGAAGAACTTCTGTATCTTCATGCAGAGGTAAAAATGCTTGGGTTATTTTCAGCTTCCTGCCATTTTTTAAAAAATAGATACTGTGTTTTATCAAATAGGTCTATCAAGGTATTAAAAGTGAACTATATAAGTTTTAATTTCCTCCAAGATTTAGTGTCAATGAAGAACTGGATCTTCCTCAGTCAGTATGAAGCAGCAGAATATGTTTGGAGGGCTTGAAGAGATGTGGCTAAAAGTAGGTCACATGACAACGTGTGCTTTGCCTCAGCCAAACGAATGCATTTGACAACACTAGGAAACTTTTAGTTTGGGAATATTTTGTTTAAGAAGCCTTTGATACCTGAGAATTCATAATAAAATTGCTTTTAGTCTTCTTAAATTTAAATTAACACCTTCTAGTTATGGAAATCCAATGTCAAGGAATTAATAATGCATGTTTTGATGTGTCAGTTTCCATTGGAAACTTACCAAGGCAAATAAAGATCCTTCTAAGAAGACTATATTTATAAATTACGTAATCCAAATTCTCACACAAAGAAAAGAGATGCCATAAATGAATAGTAGCAATAAGGAATCACAAGTAATTCAGAGAGCCAAATGCTTCTGATTGTAATAATCTGATAAAAAGAACTGAATACAAAATTATTTTTTTATATTGCGCTTAACCCTAAATGCCATCTTGTGCCCATACTTCAATAAAGAAAGATGGAGGATGGGTTAACACACAGCCGGCAAACATGTTGACGTGCAAGGCGCTGCCCCGTCCTATTCAAGAGCACATTTACACCACAAATGTCAAGTTACTATGTCAAAAGAGGATTACTTTTAATCAATATTAATGTGATGTTGCCATCTGAAATGTATTGTGCTCTCCATTTTATAAGTGAGTAAAATGTATTTTTGACATATAGTTTATATGTTATGTTTTTTTGCTTTAAATTATGTTGGTAACATTAAAAGCAAGTTGTAATAGTATCCTTAACCACGCTCTCTCCATCTACCAAATTTTGCTACAACCAAGAGATTATTAGTAATAATGTGCTGAATAGAAACAATTTAGAGTTTTGAAAAGCCAATAATTTAAAAAGCTGTAGTGCATATTAAAGTGAGCCTAATATTTAGTTGGAGGGGAAAACTGAGTGCTGTACTGTAGAAAGTTGGAAGATTGTTTGTGGTACCTGATAAGTAGCAGCTTTGTTTAAATGGGCAATTCTGAAAACCTCAGGAATGAGTTATCTTTACAATGTGTGGATAAGTTGAACATGATTGCAACACAGTGGTCAGACAACTAGTACTGAAAAGAGGCATCATATTTTGAGTCCTTCCTGTGTCCAAGAATTATGAGTATATATGACACATGTTTTAGCTTCTTTAATCCCATCAAGGGTCAGAAGGGAATATGAGTCTTTGAGAAACAGTACATCATGCCAAGCATCCCTCTGTTAACCTATGCTTGCTCCTGGTTGTTCATCTCCAGTGTACGATCCAAGTCTCTATGCCATAAGGCCTTCCAGAAAGAATTCTAGCAAAAGAAATTAAAGGCATTTGTTTCAGAAAGAAAGAAACTGGAGTGAAGCTATGTGTTGCTCCTAACCAAGGGCCAGTATTTTAACCTTCCTTTTAAGTTTTGGTCTCATTATGGATAAAATAAATAAGTCTACCCAGTGGAGTGCGACAAGGATGGTGCTTCTAGGAAGGCAAAGCTCGGGGGCTGGCAGAGAAGTTTCTCCACCTTCTCTAGTGGGCATTCCCAAACCTCATTGCCCCCATTCCTCATTTTCTTCAAATGTCTGTGGTCGATTAAATTTTAAGTTCTCTCAAGTTTCCCTTTTTTTTCTTCCTACCTCTCTTTTTCTCTTTTTATATCAACAATTCCCTGAAGAATTATCTTCTCATCTATATGATCTGTAGCCTCACATTTTATTCTTTTATGATTCTGTGTCCCCCTTGGACCGCAAAGCTTTCACAGAACTTCTCCATTTATATTAAACAAATGTCATCACAGTGCACTAATACAATGATTCAGTAGGGAAAATGTGAAACTACACAGCTTAAAATGCCCAGGAAATGTACGAAAATGTTTATTTTCCTCTTCCTACTAGTTAGTATATAGATGATTGCTGTGTATGTCCACTATATTCAACGGTAAAGAGAATGTCAGAAGGTTTAAATGATGTGAGACAGTTTGCTGTGGTATTCACAAAAACAACTATGCTCTCAGTAGGTCACAAAGATGGGACATATTTAAATTTAATTAAAACCTGCTGCATGGCCTTATGGTAATTTTGCCATGTGCACATTTCATTTTATTAATTAATATCTGTTATATTAGTTCTGTTGTATAAAAATATTCCAAATGAACCAAATGTTATTCACAGTTCATGTTCCCATTATATGAATCCTGGGTTCTCATGATAATATATAAAACATGGATAGTAAAAAATATACAGAAACATATTTAAGCGATTTCAGAACTTATAATATGATTCAGGTCACAAATAGGAATATTCTCTAATATATTAGTCTTTTTGTGTCACCTCAAAATCGGTGCCTTAAAAAAGTGATTTCTTCTTGGTTGCCTGAGATTATTTCCTCCAAACCAATTAGACTTCCAGAATAATCCCAATTAAGTAAAGCTGATTCAGAAACAGTTTTATAAATATTTAGGAAGCAAACCCTTTCATTCTAAAACCATGGCAAGTGACTCTGCACTAATATTGTCTGACAGTGACCTAATTAGAGTCATTTGCATACTAATGAGGCTTTGAAGGAGATAAGTAATAGCATGCTTGTAATAGATAATTAATTTGTATTTCAAAATAAGCTATGGCTATTTAACAACAACTCAGATGACACATTGAATTAAAAGAGTTGTTCAAGTTACTTCTTAACAATAAGCTACTGTTACAGCTTTCCAATTTTGCTCAAACCTCAAACTGATGAACACAGCCCATGTATGCATGCATATTCATAAGAAGATTCTTCATGAAGTGCTTAATTCTCAAATTCATCTTCAAAATAATATCTCTCTTTGCCAAGAAATTCATAGTGATTTATGTATTCTTAATTAAAATATTTTATACTTCTGTGGCAATAACATGGTGCATTTTTCAAATAATCTTACATCACCCCTTGGATCGTAATTCCCATGGTTTAGTAGTTAAAACGTTAGCACCTAGATTTAAAGGGCTTTGGGCACAGAAAGCAAATAAAAATGAACCAGGCCTCCCCATGGTAGCCTTCTTCACGCTCTGTCCTGCCTCCTATCATGAAATAACACGTACAGAACCCCAACTAAATTGACCAGGACAACTAAATAAACTCATTCAACACACCCGGTAGACTGTCCTTTATTGATCATGGAAAGCAAAAAAATATCTAGAATCCTTCACCAATCACTGCAACTGGAAATGGATAATTGAGTTGGGGTGACTTATATAGTGCCTTCCTTGTCTGACCCATTAATCTCTCTTTCATTTAAGTTTCAAACTGTAACTGTGGTTTATTTTCATAACGAGAAGTCACCCTACAAGACGGTTGTTCTGTTATCAATTACTCTCTGCCTGGCAAGCCTGAGGCTAGGAGAGAAAAGCACCAATGACATAATTGCAGGTGAATTATGACAGTAATTTGGGTCTTTATCCAAGAGAAATTTCAAACGTTCACATGAAAAAAAATCTCCCCACCGTCCCCAGAGGGCTTATCCAAAGCCAACACTCAGTAATCTCATTTAGGTGGATTCTGGCTAGAAGGTCATGAGAGGCCTTAGCCGGAATTTCAGGTAAGTAAGTGGCAAAGAAGTCATGGTACAGCGAGGACACAGTTTAAGAGCAGGCAGAAGAAAATGCCCACAATGTTAGAAACACTGGACTTGAGGGCAGTCATATTAACACAGAATAACCTGGAAGTTTAAAAACACTTTCCCCCTTAAAATACGAAGGTAGAGATTTCCAGGTGTTCCTGTGTTGCTGTTCCCAAAGCCGTCATAGACCCTAAGGCTAAAAGAAACCTCAAGAGGTTTTATGTGATGCTATATTCTTTTGTAGACCTGAAAGCAACTTAGGAATTTTATTTTCCACTTTATACTAAGGAATCACTAAAACCTAAAAGAGGTTAGGTGACATTCTGAAGGTCACATGTAATAAGCCAGGAATGGGTGAAGTAATCTAGGATGTTAAATATCTTTATTATTTTTTCTTTGACTTCACCTGAAATTCTAAAAGAAATCACACTGAAATCCATACGAGATGTTTACCTGAGACAGGTATATTCTAGTCTTCATTGCGAAGCCCCACTGAGGTCTGCATTCCACGGCTCCTGACCACACAAGCATTGTAGGAAAAGACTAAATTTGAAATAAAACATATCAGAAAAATAGCCATTTAACTAATTTGGCCAAGGTATGTTTGTTAATACTTGAGGTATATTTTATATAGATATATATATTTGATGTAACACTTTTTTTTTTTTGAGACAAGTTCTCACTATGTAGTTCGGGGTGGCCTCAACTCACTATGTAGCCCAAGCTGGCCTCAAACTCCTTCCTCAGTCTCCAGAGTTCTAGGATCACAGGCACGTGCCACCAAACCAGGCCCATCAAAAGCAAATATTAGGCTAAAACCTATTGCCAAACCTAAAATTAACCTAACATTGGTTTTCTGGCACAGATAAAGCTGAAGCTCTACAGAATTGAAGCAATCTATCTCTGCCAAATCAGTACCAGCGTTTCCACACTCTTAGGTTCTGACATGGGGATCCCGTGCCATTTTCCAGCCTTGGTTGGACTTTACGCACACTGTTAGGCTGAGATCCTCACACACGTCCTCCGCAGGTCTTGCCAGGCATGTGTCGCTCAAGGACCGGGCTGTACTTCTGGAAGTGTAAACAGTGTTTTCTGGCTGTCAGCCGAAGACACAAGGTCTTGTACTTAAGGCGCTCTCGGGATGCTGAATTCCGACTTTCAGAACTGCCGGGCACTGCAGAGGGCTGCTCTAAAAGTCACCTTGGTGCATGTGCTACTAGTTACCGATACATTCACCGAAAGGACATTTGCTTTTAAAAAAAAGTCATACTTTCTGTTTACTTCAGATAAAAACAGCAGAGGCCTCCAGCACTGTTGCACATTTTCTGGTCTCGTGGACAAGCACAAGAAGTTTCATTTATAAAACAACAAAAGCCATCAAGAGTTCATTTAATTGTACAGAATGTTTTTAGTTTGTTTTTAGTCTTTACTAAAAGACTAAAATCATGTCTTTAGGTAAAACTTTTATTAAAAAGTTATCAAATGCATTCTCATCTGTTTGAATTATAAGAAGCAAAAATTCTTCACACTCCTTCTTTTACTGCCCAACTGATCAACCATCTTATTGATTTTCTCACCAAGGCAAAAAAGAGTATTATCCAGGACAATTTATGCTAGAATTAATCCAAAATTGCACTTACATGTATGTGAATGAGATAGAAATTTGCAATATTCTTAAAAAAAAAAAAGACCTTCCCTCCCAACTCATGCATTTGTTTAAAAGTTGAGCTACAGCCTAGGGACAAAGAGAACTTCTCTTTCCCAATATAACACAGTTTAGTCTTTATTTACACTTTCAGTTTGGGAAAGGGAACAGCGGAGGAGAAGGTGAAAAGGAACAGAAGGACAAGAGAAATAAGAAATGGAAGGAAAAAAAGGAAACAAAGCTTTTGTAAATAAGGAGGGGGGAAGGAGTAAAGGGGGGAGGGGAATGGTGGAAGAAGAAGCAAGAAGATATATCATGTACAGGTACAAATCCCCTATGATGAATGCTATCACTATGTACATCTAAAATATACTATTAGAATAAAATTTTAAAAAAGAGAGAGAGAGAGAATTATCCAGCGCATCTCCAAGGCAATCAGGATACTGCAATAAAACATCCTTGTGTGAACAGGCGACTGTGTGGCTTGCTTGTTCTCAATATCACGAGATGGAACACTTCAACAGTGTGTCCTATTCTGGAAGTTTAGGGTCAAAATGTTAAGGCACTTGCAGTTCCCAAACTCGTGGCTCTATCATAAAGCTCCAAATGACTGGAGCCAACAGTGAACACACCATAATGAATCAGAAAGTTTTTTCATTTGTAGCAATTGTACAACTGTGTTGTGAATGCTGGGCTCTAATTTGGCAAGAGTATACTAAACAGTGTCTTTAATAAACCCGGGCTGATGACGAATCATTTATAAATGTGTGTGTGTGTGTGTGTGTGTGTGTGCGTGTGAAACATATACATAACATAATCGACACACACTTCTCTTTAATGTGGTTTAATGACAATGATTTGTCCTGGGAAGGAGCTGGAGTAATTTTTAAAGCAATAATTTTAAATGTACATACAGAATTTCTATAAAATCAAAACTGTAGTAGCTGAGTGGACCAGAATCTCATTTATTTACCTCAATAAAATATCCACTTCCAGATAAATGGTCTCAGTTGAGTAATGCATTGCATTTTTTGCTGTTTTTAGAAGGAATATGTAATGACTGTAAAAAGGCTCAGGTTCATTTAAAAGTAACAGTTTTAATGTACTGGAGTCCTTTATTCAGAGAGAGCCTGTGATGGGCATTGACAGTTGCTTTGTTTAGACAAGTGCCACAGTTTTATTCCACTGACCACATTTTCTAAAGTCAAATGTCATCATCCCTTCAGCATTCGGCCTAGACTTCCAACATCAACAAGGGAACAATGACTTCAAACTACAGAATGACACTATTCAGAATCAAATAATTATACTTTTCCACAGTAGCAACATTATCCATAATTTGACCCATGCAGTACAGAACCACAGCCTCTTGAAGTAAGAACTAATTCTAGGCTTTCATTCCACACTTTAAAAAAATTAAAACATTTTAAACAAGAGATGTGTCGATAACTAGTTAAACCAAGATGCTATTCTGGGGTTTAATATGAGATAACACCACTGAATATTACTTGATTTTTCAACAAATTCAGGTAAATTTCTTCAAGAAAAAAGTGTCAACTACAGTTTACACTTTCTGGTAAGGTGATGTTGTCTTCCTTAAATTCTTATGACTAATATCTAGTAAGGATCAAAAGTGCACTAATAATTAAATCAGAAATGCTGCATTGAATGCATTGAAGGTAGACTGGTCTTTGAAATCCTAAGTATAGTGGATTATTTTATTGAGTTCTTATGATTTCCTTACTAATAGTAGCCATCTCCTGGAAAATATAGACTTGAGGTAAATGGAACAAAACCATAATTTTTGAAAATGTTCTCTGTAGTGATCGGAAGTGACTTATGAATTAGCTTTAACTTTAAATGCACATGCTATTATTATTTGTGGTTTTTAGATTTTCCTTTCAAGAACAAATCAGAATTTCTACTAGGGATGTTTTATATCTTCACCTGTGTTCCAAATTTGGGAAACCACAGTCCCAGCTGGGTGCCTGGCGCAAGCGTCTAATACAACAAAGAAGGGCGGCTGAAGCAAGGGGCCAGCAAGCTTGAACCCAGCCTGGACAACTCAGTGACTTAGCAAGACACTATCTCAATAAGAATAAATAGATCAACTAAACAGGCTGGGACTGTAGCTCCATGCAAAGGCCCTAGGTTCATTCCCAATATCATTTAAAAAAAAAAAAAAAAAAAAAAACTCTTCTTCCCAGTTCATTTTCTTTAATAAAGCTTATAAACAGCTGACAATCTTTCTTACCGTGTTTCTCAAGACAAAATTAGTCTGCAGGACTGAGATAATTTTCCTGATAATTGTAGCTGAATTTTTTTCCATCTAATGAGAGATCAAACAATTTTTATGTAGGACCTAGTAATTTCTGACTAGCCCTAACACAAGGCCTAACACAAGATAAAATCATTAGATGGATCTTAAAAGTAAACTCTATCAGAAACTATTAAAGATTGTCCAAGGAAGAAAAGAAGACTTCTCAATGCAACCTCCCTCTGGCTATTTTCAAAAATAATTTTGTTTACCCTTTATCATGAAAAATACAACATAAAGTAATGAATATTGACTGAACCTACAGTTAATATAAAATCTGTTCCCCAAGCCCGTAACAGATGGTTTGATGCAAATTAGAGCCATCATGCTGCCATTTCGAGTTGGTAGGAAGGGCCTACATTTGAAGGTACATTAGTTCCAAGCTATTTATTTCAAAGCCATCATACATTAAAAAATCAACTTATTTATAGCATATATGTTGTCTACTAGATAATATAAAACTAAATTATACAGGGCGGAGAGCATAGTTCAGCAATACAGAGTATGTTTAGCTGTTTAGCAATGTACAAGGCCCTGGGCTCAATCCATAGCACTATTGAAAATAATGATATTAATAATAAAATATAGAAAAAAAAACCTTTACTCTGTAACAGTTTTCCCATGAGAGGCGTTTTCAAAGCATATGAGCTCTGCGTGGAGTATATAGAAGGATCTCATCCAAAGAGTCAGACGTCAAGAGCCAGGCATGCAAACCTTATTCTTCTCGCAGCTAAGGAAGAAACAGTACGCCAATTGCTTGCTACTGGCCTTCCGCCGACTGGCACCCACACACCTATGAATTCCGTGCAAAGCTCAGCAGATTTCTCTCCTTAGAATAACGTAATGGTTTAGGATTTGAAATCAATCCACAGGAGGAAAGTCTAAGGATTTAGTAACCAAGCAAATCGTATATGTGACCTCAATAGCTAGCTTTCTTTCAGCAGCAAATTTACAACGTACGCCTGACACAAGTGTTCACGTGTCCATACAATTGTGGGAAAATGTGCAAAACTGAATTACTTATCTATGATGAAGGAAGATTATTTTCTCATTCTGGTCTAATTATTTTTTATTACATCATCTTTTATTTTTATTGGTCATGAAGGGCGACTATAATTTTAAGGGTTCCACTGAAGAAAGTTAATGTGGGAACTCTAGCCACTTGGGTTTGGTAGCACCGATGCTCTGCCTTTGTTTCTATAATTGCTAATTGTGGTACATCACCTTGACTGGAATAGGAACTGCCTAACGGATCACTGAGGGTTTGGATGTGTCTGTGGGTGTTTGCCAAGTAAACCAGGAGACTGAGAGGGAAGGCCCACCCCGGATGTGGGTGGCACCAGCCAACAGCCTGGATGGAATAAAATGGAAGGGAGAAGGAAGGGTTCCTGTTTCGGAAGCGCTCCAGCCTCACTACTGCCTCCAATGTCTTTATTAGTCTCCGGTCTCTTCACCTTCCCACGCCGACTCACTGACTCATAAAAGCGACTCTGCAGTGAGCTTCCAAGCCTTCAACATTCAGCTGCTATTGGATCCTGCAGCTCCACGGCATGCAGATGGCCGGCGTGGCCTCCCCCGCTCTAACCCGCGAGGCGGAGCACTACATTCCGGGGCACAATTTTACATACGCTTTCTCTTTGCTCTGTGCCTCTAGGGAAACCTATTACAAGTCCCATGGTCACGTTTCTGTGGCCTGTTCCCTGTACCAGAAAGGTTTTCGACGGAATCTATGCTGCCCTTTACAGTTCGAGGCCCTGCCGCAGGGCATATTGTTTTGAGTGGCTATCCCAGACTTGAGACCTACAGTGGCAGGAAAGGAGTGGGGACAGTTCTTCCAGTCACTAAAAATGCAAGTCTTTGTGAAGATTCGGTTTTTATTGGCACTTGAAATAGAAATTCATTTCCTGATACAGCGACTCACAATATGTATTTGTGTGTATGTATTGCATGCCTGCGTGTGTATATGTGCATATATGCTTATATCATATGTAATTATAACTAGATCACACGTGTCACTAATGTTTTTGAAGAGAATGAATGAAAATCCCTTTGTTCATGGGGAAACTCCTCTTAGCATCACCACACAGTACAGGTACGAAGACACGGTCTTGAAGTTGCAGCTTTTATTCATCTGACCCCTCAAATTATGTCTGAGGTTGCCTTATGCACATTGTCTTAAGGACCTCTGGAAATTCCAGACAGAACAGCAAGTTGCTACCAATCCAGCAAATCTGAATATGAAGTCAAATATTACACAGACACACCTGCGTGTATTATCAATAAATCAATGTGGGAAAAGAATAGTTTTATTATAAAAAAGCCAGTTTACTATACATGTCAGCAATACAAAATCCATTTGAATTCTTCTAATGTATATCTTAATTTCAAAATGTTGTAGTGTATCTTTTTCAGAAATATTAAACTAATTATTTAAAATGTTTTAGAATTGTGCTAGGCAAATAAATAACCAAGATATTTTTCCTTCCTAGTTGTTGTTATATGTCTAATTTTGAAAATCATTTTAAAATTCATTTAAGTAGCTATTTATAGATGTGTAATTTTTCTTTTTTATCAAAAACTCTTACAAATTATCAAAAGAATATAAAACTTTGGAAGCTTCAGATGAACTGAGTATGCTCCTGCCTCTGTGGATGGAGATTGATAGAACTGTTTGAATGACTGAAATTCTTTCCTAAGTAGCAATTGTTTAAATGGCTTATCTAAAATAATAGGATCTTTTCTAACGCCCATAATCACATTTCCATCTTCTATTCACTACCATCACTTTATAAGATTAGGCTGAACCCACAAAAGTGTTTGTTGTTCCCATCTCAAGGTAAGAGGATTTGTCCTGGATTAAATATTCGATGTTTTAAGATTCCTACAAAATCTATTATTATTTCACATTAATCGAGCAGATAAGGTAAACTTTCTTTTTGCATTCATCACAAGAAAACACTTGAGAAACATCGACTGATCAAACTCTTTCCTTGGAAATATGTAACATACTAAAACATTAGCCGTGACCAACTTCTCTCAAGAAAGACTGTGATCCCAGAGCCACCACCCCATAAGGTGCTTGAGGATGCTTCTGTCATTTAGATACATTTATCACCAGAAAACAGAATTCCATCATTCTGCCCAGCGGTTTTTGTTGACGTTCATCCTCATTGCTCTGATCTTCCTCATGGTCCTACTAACCGGATGCTTTCACCCACACGAAGCAGCAGGTCTTTGACTCAAGGTATTTTGAGCGTAGAAGAGAGTGACCTTCAGTCATTAAGCGGTACTTTCACTCCCGCTTCTGAGGTCCCTTCACCCTCCAGGTGGAGTTAGCATCCTCAGTCGGCCTTCCCTTGGGATGGCAGCATGACTAGCAGCGGCACAAGCCCATGAGAAAGAGGTGATAACATCTTATATGTGTTCCAGCATGCAGAGACAGGAAGGGAAGGGTATCCCAATCGTTTTAAAATGATTAAAAGTAGGAAAACAAAACAAACTGTGCTTCAACCACATGCAATTTTAGCAGGAGTTAGTTGCATTTCTTTCTCACTCAATCCCGCCAACTTCTCTTAGATCACTAATGTGGCCACTAATGGTGCTGTCTCACCTTGACTGTATTAAGGCTGACAGCTAGCCGATTAGTACAGTTCCTGGTGTGTGTGTGAGTGTTGCCAGAGACAACGGGCATGTCAGCCAGCAGACTGAAGGGGGAAGACTGCAACAGTGTGTAGTGCCAACCAATAGGTTTGTCTCCTGGAGGGAATAAAATGGGGAATGGAGGAGGAAGGTGACATGTTTCTGAAGAGCTCACGTCAGGTCGAGGTGGTACAGTTTTGCCTCTTTGCATTTGGACATTGGTGTCAAGTTTCTTCAGCCTTTCAAAACAGATTCATATAAGAGAGTCCCCAGTGAGCTTCTGGGCCTTCTTTATCCTTGCACAGGTGCTGCATCCTCAATTCCTCTTGCCCTGAGTCTTCTGCCTTCTTGGGCTGAGCGGCTGCTGGAGCCTCCGACTCTCCAGCGTGTAGACAGCCGCTGTGGACTCTCCCACATCTGGTCCCCTGCACCTACTAATTAATCCTCATACATGTATTTTCCATTGATTTTAGTCCTCCAGGGAGCCCTAATTAATATGGTAGTGTTTGCTTCATTGTATATTTGGAAACTGAAGAGCAAGAGGCTAAATAATTTGCTACAGAACTGAAAAGGGACAGAAAAATTTAGGAGGTCTTTCTAACCCTCCAGCCACATCCTGCTAGTTCTCGAGCACAGATTTTGTGTCGCTCTCACTCATTCAGGTAGTTGTACTGACCGTTTATGCTGCAGGAACCCTTGAAATTTTCTATTAAGGTTCATTTTGAATGTGCATTTTTTTATCTTTTTTTTTTCCTTGAGGCCTAGACTGTGTGCCAAATGTATTTCTTAAGTAAGTTCTAAGTACTCTGATTTATGTCCAAGCTTCTCTTATCAAAATAGGCAAATAAACAGCCATTAACTAATTAACATAGCACTTGAGTAGTTTCTAAAATATGCACTCCACTAGGGTTGTTTTATTTAGATATCGTCAAAATAGTGGACACGTTTATCATCTAAATTTTTGATTTGCTTACCAGCAATCGATCTTACACATAACCGACTTGAAGTTTGATAAAATAAAAACAAAGACTGTTTCTTTTCCTACGTAGGGGCTGGTGGCAGAAATCAGTGCAAGCAGGAGTTGAAACACTCAAGGAAACAGGCGGAAAAGAGCTGCGCACGTGGGCCACACTATGCTACTCACAAGGAAGGTCAGTTGCCTGCACTGGGGTTTGAGCTATTTCTTAATATTCTGTGTGTTTCCAGATGTGAGAATAAACATATCGGGCACATTACAATGCCTGAGTACTAGCTGAGTATTTCAAAGTTGCCTGGAGAGTGTTACTCTTGACAACTGACTGTTAATCTGGTTGACGCGAGTGACTCCTTGGACGTTAGTGGGCCCACTTCTTGGACAGGCGCCAGAGCTGTGACCTTGGGAAGTATGTCTGGTGCCTCACCCTGCTTGCTGCTTCCTCCTCACTCTTTCTGCTTCCTCACTTCCGTAACGTGAGCAGCTTTCCTCTGCCTGCTCTTGCACAGTGATGTCCTGGGCTTCGAGCCAGCCAGACATGGACTGAAACCTCTGAAACCGTGAGCCTAAACGACCCTTCTCTCCTTAAAGTTGTGTGTGCCGGGATTTTGTCCAGAAAGGTGACTAACACATGCCTACTGTAGATCTGGACTCATTTTTCTTCTTTTAATCTCTATTTTTTATTTTGAAATAAATATATGTAACAATTTACACATTTTCCAAAATCATCAAGACGGGGCCATAAGCTCCTCTCGTGGCCTGTGTCCTGATACTGCCAGCTTGTGGTCTGTGGAAAGTCGTGTATACACACAGTGGCTGTTTCTTTAGGCCTGCTCTTTTTTAAGTGAGCATAACAAGACACATACAATTGTGTAGAAATTTACAGTGTGTATTCTTTTAACTGACTACTTAAAAAACTATACTATCTTCAGGTTTTTAATGTACATTCTTGTTCTACTGTCTTTCCAGCTGCTCGTATCCACACAAGATTCCAGCTCCCCCTGTTACACCCGCTGCGACCAAATATAAATTTCTATCAGAGCTCAACTCTCGGCTCTGGACTCCTTGTGCCAAAGGTACTTGAAGTGTTTCTTAGTCTAATAAATGCCATAGATATCTTGTAAAGTATTCAATCCAGAAAGTTAGGAGCCATTTATGATGCTTCCCTGCCTGTTAACATCAAAACTAATCTAGCCAAATCCTTCCCATTTTTTCTTCCCAAATGTCCAGGAATCTGATCATTTCTACTCACTTGCCAACATCTCTTATGTATGTTCTCAAAGCGCCCCATGTGTTCTTTGTATATAAGTTTATAAGTATATAGCCATGTGTGGGATTATTTACAAATACTGATTCTCATTGTTAGGTTTCACCTTCATGTAGACAGTGACAATGTATGTTTCAGTCTCCACTTTATCCCCAGAAAAATACCACAGAGTTCAATATCTATGAGGAAAAATGAATGAGGAAAATTAAGCTTGTTTCACTTCATTAGCGTGATGGAGCAATTAATGTCATGATATGTATTAGCTAGGGCACTCTGGAGGAAGAGATTCAACATAAAATATATGTATGATCATCCAAGGGATTTATGAGGTAGGGCTACAGGCTCAGGGTACGAAGACCTGATCTGAGGTGGAAATGGCCGTGCGCTCTGGGCTGGGATCTCTCCACAGTGCAGCTGGTGTGAGTCTGCATCCAGAAGGCCAAGAGTCTGCACTGGAAGGTTGAAGAGTCTGAGCTGAAAGCCTGTAGGAACTGGAGATCAGCGTCCAAAGACAAGGCCCAGAGCAAAGCTCTTCTGAAGAAAAGGGAAAAGATTTCTTTCTTCTTTCCCTATTTATTCCATCCTGGCTGTATGCCTAACTGTCGGTGCCACCTGTATCTGGGGTGGCTCTTCCCTCTTCGGTTCTTAGGCCACCCGTATGTCAGTCGCCACAGACACATCCAGAACTTTACTAATCCGCTGCACATCACAGTTCATGTTGTACATTTGTTCGACTTGGATTCTTCCTTAAGGTGTCTTCACACTAGTAAACATCAGACACTGCAAAATACCAGAAAGGTGTGTCAAGAAAGGTTTTAGCATTTTATATTCCCCCCAAATCTGAGGTTACTGCTATAGCTTAAGTAATTTTTTAAAATTTATTGAAAATTTACATAAATTCTATGAGTTGTTTATAAAGGAATTTCTCAATTATATTGGGGCATCAATATTTCAAAATCCAATAGTAAGAGCTTATTACGTATTAAGATAATAATTATGTGCAAAGAATTAGTATTTTTAGTAGTAACTATCCATGTGACACTTTAACATGACAATATCTTACATTTCTTCACACAATAGTCGTTTTATTTTACTTTACCACACTTAAGAAGGCTTTGCTCCTTATTAAATAAACATAAATTTATATTACTGTCAGTGTTCTGATTTTTTTATTTTTAGATATAAATTTTAAATCTATCATGTTCTTATAATTTAAATTAATTGTACAAAAGTAATGTGTTTCTCTGTTGAAATTACAACTAAATGGCTCCTTTGACCCATATTCTCAAATCCACGGTAGACCATGATTTAGGGCAAGGATTCGTCCTTTTGTGTAAGAGAAGGAGGAAAGCGGCAATAGTTTATGAATATAAAGTGAGGTAATTCGACAAGAGGATGAGGATCTCTGACACCTTACCCAGTGACAACAAAACTGCAAATATTTCAGCAAACCTGAAAAATTGTTTATGTGCATAGGGCAGAGTAAGAACTGAGCCAGAGAGAACCAAGCGCTTGGAAAGCGTGGACACAGCACTTGCGATGACAGTGGAGCCCACGCCTCGCTGTGAGGGACGTGGGGCGCTAACGAGAAAATCGACTCCATATTCTGCACATGGTGTTTACACACGGTGCGACTTCCTGGGCAGTCTTTGAGAGTTGACAATACATTTAAAAGAGTTTGTTTTTGTTCTTCTTTTTTTCTTTCCTATTGAGAGAATTGAATAAAATGTTACATTTGTAGATGGGTTTTCACAAAGTTTTGGCTATGTTTTTGGACTTGCAGAGTACTATCATGCCCTATCACACTGTTCCTTCTACTAAATTTTATTAAAATCAAATCAGATAAACCTACACTATAAGGTCCTACAATTTAATCTGAGTCATTTGTAGAAAAGTAGGTAGATATTGGAGAACATAATATGAAGTGAAATTAGTCAGACACAGAAAATTAAGTATTACTGGGTTTCTCTAATATGACACACCCTTAAATATAAATAATTTATGAAACAAAATAAAAGAGAGTTGGTAGAAAAAGGGAGATAGATTCTGCGGCGAAGAGAAGTGTGAGTGGGGCAAAAGTGGGGGAGGACTGATCAAAATGTGCTATCTGCATGTAACATTTCCTCCACAATGAGAATTTTTGTGTATCAAAAATTATATACTAATAAAAAAGAAAAATTTAGTATACTTGTATACTTTGACCATGAATTGTTCTTTCTATATGTGTTGTTATATTTTGTTATTTCCCAAAATATTTGACTTCGCAGTAAAAGTCTGTAGGTCATAAGAGTTAACGCTGATTTATTGGTAATGGATTTATATTTTGTATTTGATCTTTTTTTTAATAAATTCTATGTACATTGATATGATTTTTAGTTTTATTTATTCATATTTTTGGTATCCCCAGCTGAAAACTATTACTCATTTAAAAACTATTTGTTTAAGAACTATATTTATGGTAGATGCCTTTAAGGATGTAATACTTTTTAATGTATTGGTTTATACTTACATATATTTACATATGTCATGTTTTTGTTTTCATTCACGTCGAATTATTTTCTTTGTTTCTTCTCTATCTCTAGTGTATATGTTAATTTATGAATGTTGCTTATTGGTACTTTCTAATGTGAATAACTGCAATTTTAATAAGACAAACTAGGGAAATTTTCCTGACTCCTCTTATTTTTGTAATAGTTATCTGTATGTTGCTTTTTAAATATATATACACAAAACATGTAATTCTGATCTTAGTTGCATTATTTGATTCCTCTTTAGAGTTATTTATCTACTCTCAGTGGAAATTTTGTTTTCTGACAGAATATATTTAAAAATCCTAAACAGATTTAGACATTTGTCAACCACCTTAGTACTTTAATCAGCTTTTGTTTTAAATTTGGGACTTCTTCACTGTTTGCATGCAAATCAATGGCACTATCTCTTTTCTTTTCTAATACGTTTGTTTTGGATTTTATCCTATCTGGATAAAAATAGTTTCATTGCTGTAAAGCTTTCTGTAATATTTTTCTGGCCTATCTACATAGACCAGTATCTACATAATTTCAATTGTTTTGTTCTGTAGGTTTTAGTTTGAACTTTAGGCAAAATCAACTTTTAAATCTGCCCTGAAATTTATTGTAAGCATTTGTAATTCTGAATGTAATGGTACCTTTTATTTTGTTTGCTTTTTTCTTTTAATCCCACCTGTGTTTTTGAACAATTAGTGTCTATTTCAGTTACACGAAGAATTACTCTTCTTGCTTAATAATCTAGTACAGCCTTCCCACTGATCAGGTGGCTCTCCCACATGTAGAATCAGCTGGCACTCTGCATCCCATGATCTGCTAGGTGCGGGTGTCCTCTTCTCACCATCACTCCATACATTGGCCTGAGGTCTGAGCTGGGTCATCTATGTGCACATTCACTGAGGAACATTTTACTTGCTCTATAACCAGGAATACAAGGTCCTCCCAGCGATACTTTCACTCTGTACTGATATACAAAAGTCAGCTTGGTGTTTCTGCATAAAATGCCTGAGGTAGCTAATCTATGTGAGAAAAGGATTATTTAGCTCATGTATTTGTTGAATCAAGTGGCACAACACCAGCTCTGGCTCTGCAGATGGGGCCATGGTGGATGGATGGCGGATGATGGAGTATGTGTGGGAACACACAGCTGATTATGATTTGAACCAGGAGTGGAGAGGAAAGTATAGGGCCAAACTCACACTTTCATAACAATTCTCTCATAAGAACCATCCAGGAGTGTGTAAGAATTACCTTCTGTGTAGTGTGGTGGGGCACAACTCTATTCCAGGACACAGAAAAAGAAGTGCATGTTCAATTTACATTCTCACCACATTTTTTAGTCTATGTTACTATAGGATATACTCACTTGATAAAATTAATGGATAATACTAAAATACTACACGTTAACATAATACAATAATATGATGCATAGTTTTGTATCATCCAAACATTTAAGTCATAAAACCTAGAATTAAACAATCCTAATTCGTGGATCTGAGTCCATCTTTGGAGAAGTTCTGGGAGATGGCATCCCTCTGCTAGCACGAGTCCTTGGTTGATAGATGTTCTAGAAGTGTGTGGGCAAACAACCTCCCAGTACTGACCAGCTGAGAGCAGGTCAGCCCTGGACTCTTGGCTAAGTGGAAAGGGGGTAGTATGGAATCTGCAGGATCAGCTACATCTGAGCTTAAATTTGGCCTTAATATTTATTGGCTATGCATATTTGGGTAAGTTATTGGGTACTTTATTGAAACTCACTTTCTACTTTTATCTGATAGGGATTGTCTACCGAGGCAGAGTCAAATAATGTAGGAAAATCTTCTAGTATCTGGTGATTACACCAACAGTCTCACTAGTGCTAGCTAGTCCAACTGTTGGTATTTTTACCAGAGAAAGGTCTGCTTTATTCATCTTTAAGCCAGTGAGTGTCACTCATAGCTACTATGTTCACAGGCCTCCCAATCTTGCTCCTGCTCCCCTCGGTTTGTGCAGATAATCTCATTTTGAATTTCTCAAAGATAACTACTGTCGATTCCGTCTACTTTTATTTCCCTAACTCAGCATGTGTTTCTATTTTTCTTTGCTGCGTTTTGTGAAGAAACAAAAACAAGTGTTCTTTTAACATAACAAGATTAAAAATTCAAAGCAAAAACTGTTTTATTCTACCTCTCCTTCCTTCTCCTGGGCCTCACTCGATTTCTTTTCTCCACTTCATGTTTAGTCTTTCTATAACATCCTTCTTTGAAACCTGCTCTCCCTACCTAAGTCACTATTTTCCTGAATACTCGGATTCCTACCTGTGATTTGTGCTGGAATTACACTTTCTACTTATGTCATATCTTATAATTTATGAGTTTATAAATTGTCCTTGGAGTGAAACACCACTTCTCCTTCTTTTACCCCATCTCAGTACCCATTTTTCTTAAAGAGCCTTAACATTTGCTATCGAGGCATCTGGGAAGTTTATGGCTGCTTTCTGCAAACTTCTACTGTAACAAATATTGTCTCACTCCGATATTTGTTATTCTTCTGTTTTTGCTCTTTTCATTTTTCCTTTTGAAACACAAGGAGTCATTGAAAATTAACGTATTTAACTTTGAAAAAGTATAATAAAAGACATGTTGCCATGGACTCTCTGAAAATACAGCCCTTCACTGCAAAAAGCCTCGTCCCGTCATTCTTGCCACTTTCTGAGGCGGTGAGTGTCTTTATAAGTCGCGATCAAGAATATGGCGAATGCTACCACAATGCACCATCCGGCAGAAAGGCAGGCTCATAAAAAGCATTTTAATGTGTTCTCATCCACCTTTTTCACTGGGTTTGGCTCTGTGCAACTTCCAGCTCTTCCCCAAAGTCAAATGATGATGAGAGTTAAATATTTTCAATCGGTTCAGGGCATCGTGGCAGCCAGGACAGTGCAACTGAAGACACAGAATAGGACTTCCAGAACTGCTTCCGATACTGGAAACAAAGATGGGATGCGGGTGTTGAAAGGAGAAAGAGCATTAGGAAGGAGATAAGTGGCACTATGTCCTTTACTGTATTATTTTTTAATTTAAATATCACCACAGTTTTTTTTTAATCACACCTTTGTAGGTATTGCCAAAAAAGTATCCTACATGCTACACATTTTGTCACACATAAGACAGTTCTGCATGTAAAATTGCCCGCGTCCCTCTCATTTTACTGATGTCCTTATCAGACATCTAGACAGACTGCAAAACTGTTTATAATCATCTGAGTCTAGAATCTAACACGATTTCACATATAAGCCAGAGTACGTTTTGCGTCATTTTACTGGGTTGCTCTTTGGGAATGAAGCTTCTTTGGATCTTTGCTTAGGCACTGTCATCACCTTGGACAGCCACATCAGTGGAAGAGTTGCTTGTAGTGTTTGTGTGGTCTTAAATACACCTGTATCAATGTGTATTTTTAGCTGCCATATTCACCTAGATTCTACAGAAAGGGAAAAACATCTAATTAGTACATTGAGTTCTTGTGCAGTCAATCCTGAACATGTTCAAGTCAAAATACCTTCAGCTTTTCAAATCCATGAGTTTGACATCTGTGGATTCAACCAACTGTGGGCTGTAAAGAGGCAAAACAATAAACTGTGTCTGTATTAAAACTGTACAGATTGTTTTTTCCTCTCATTACTAAAACAGCCATATAAGAACTACTTATGTGACACTCACTTTGTATTAAGTATTGCAACAGATCTAGAGATGTTTTAAAATATGTGGGAGGATATGTGTGGATTATATGACAAGTCTACACCATTTTGTATAAGGGATTTGAACATCCTCAGGTTTTGGTATCCAAGTGTGGTCTTTGAGCCAGCTCCCCATAAAGAGAGGTGACTGCCTATTTTTTTTTTTTTTTTGTATTCTAAATCACTTGATCTTTTCTTTCCTTTTTACCATAAAGTATTATTGACTTATTTTTTAATTTATAAATGTGTAAGTTTTATTATCTTTAAAAAGTTATCTGGATATTAAAAAGACTATTACAATTTGTTACTTTCAAAAAAGTAGCTGGAACAGGTTGAGTTGAAATAGGACTCTTCTAAGGTAAACATTGTCCTGGGTGAGATTTGGCTCCCTCGGGGTAACTTCTTGATAGTACAGACATCAGAGAGTTGTGAGAAATTTAGATAAGCCATTTAAAATGAAGTAACATTCCAAGCTAATTTCATCATGTATAATGGTGTGAGAAATGAAGAAAAGTAGAAGAATTTAGCTCTTCTGCACCCATGTTCCCTGTCGAATGGGACTGAATTAAAAGTCATTCAGATGTCTCCTATGGAGTCCCATGACCTATTCTGCTCTACCAATTAACTGTCACATGAGTTCACAGATGATGATTTCTTTGTCTCCCCGCTAAATTGCATGACACTTGTTATTGCTAATTTTTTAATCATACTTGCTACTGTTATTTTAAAAATCCTATTACTTAATACCTAGTAAATGATCCATTTATGGAAAGCAACAGAAGAAAATTATAATAAAACAAAATGTGTTATGGATTTTCCTGGATGGGAAACAGTGAGGTGCATAAAATTTGAAGAAGGGTAAAACAATTGCGATTCAGGAAAGTAGAAACCAGAGAAGCACCCAGCACGGTCCGTGGGAGAGTGTATATAATGGATCTCGTTTATTTCATGTTTCTGACCTGGAAATAACCTCTGATGACAAAACAAATAAAAACGGAAAAGTGACATTCATAGAGTTTTTGGAGATAGTGTTAGGAGTCATGCTAATTTATGAATATTACAAAAATTCAATAAATACTTTAAAAGGTAACCAAAAAAAATAAAAATAAGACTGTGGTAAAATATTTTCAATGAACCAATATTTCACACATTTTTCTGTACTCTCCTGAAGATAGAATTTGTAATGCTAACACTGAACCACATAATTTAATTGTACTTAAAAATATATGTACTGACCTTAAAATATATCTACCATGAATGAAAGGTAGAAAGAAAATAGTATGAATGCAAAACCGAGAAGTTGGAATCTTTTATTTTAAATAAAAATATTTTACTACAGACTACATATTATTTTTCTCCAAATATAATGCTGCACTGCTACATCATGATGATAAACGCTTTTCAAAAGTTCTATTTGGAAACCAATTAGTTCACATTTTGTCCAGTTCAATGGCCCATGGCATATTCTCAGACCAAATGGAAGTCTCTTAGTTCTTTTTTGAAACGATTCTCCAAAACCTGATATAATGTAGTAATTTAATACATTCTGCTTAGATCTTTTATTGCATTTGATATCTTTTTTATCAGAATAGATGTTATTCTCATCAGTTTTTGTTTTGTCGTAACTTGAAATCATAGAGGTATCCATGATTAAACAGACACGTAGTTCGATCTTTAAATATTTAACAAATTCAAAATGTATCTTAGAATAGAAATGTACGAACTCTGATGACTTTTATTTTGAACAGATAATTTGAATTTAAATGTATTGAGTTTACTTTTTGATGTAACACTTTGTGTTTCCTTCCATAAAACACACAATATAACCTTTGTAGGGATAAGTTACTTACAACCAATACAAATACATTTTGTCGGGAATGGTGAAGGTGCTGAGATTTTAGCTCATTTGAATGTGTTTCAGCCTGCCATGTGTTTGGGCGGTAAGAAGCCACAATTCCTTAGGCAGAAAGCTTAGTTTATTACTCACAGCAGGAACAGTAGCCAAGAGTCATCACTTTCCCTCTGAAAATGTAGCCTGCATCAAAGGACAGTCAGGGCTCCGTTCGCGGGACCGGAAGTGTGTGGAACTTACAGAGGACCATTTCTTACTGCTTGCTGCAAACTTCCCCTCTTTGCTCAGGTGTTCTGGCTAATGTCCTAAAGGCAGTTGGAGAACAGAAAATCCACGAGCTATCATTTCGACCTTGTGAATCCCTTCTCTCCTCTTAAGCACAGTGTACTGGGCTTGATCTCAATAGGCTGGCTGAGAGTCAAATAACTACTTCTCACACTGCAGATCGCTGAGAACCTTGTGGCTGCCTACAAAATGCAGAGCATAATGCCAAGAGTGGTGGTCGGATGCCCCAGCAGAGCATTTCTCAGGGTTCTTTGTTTTAACAACTTATTGACAAAACCTAAAGCAAGCTTTATTTTTTATATTACCTCAAATAATGCTTTGATTGTCTTCTCTCTTCTTTGTGCAGATTGACCTTCGCATTAAGGTTAAAAATGTGCTTTCCTCTTAATTTATGCAAATTTTCCCTGCTGTTTTGAACTACTTTAGTTTCACATCTCCTGGCCCCCATTAGAGGCAATTACTCTATATTATAAAACATCATCTATGATGCTACTCCAAGAATAACGTCCAAAGTTGTATGCATTATGATTTATTTAGGCTCAAAATTAATTTGAAAATAATAATTTTGAAAATTTATGTTGGCTAATCTTCAGTGCTGTTTTTCTCCTGATTTTAATGCAACAGATTTTGAAAGAGTTATATTACTTTACTGTTCTGTTCAATATGGTATCCATTAGTCACGTATCTATTGAGAATTTGAAATGTGGCTGGTATAAATGAGCAGTCGAATTTCTAACCTTAATTAATGTAGCTATAAATTAACATATCGGTACTCAGTTCTGTAATTGAAGTCTTTTAAGTATATTTAGAATAACGGGTGTATTTGGGTCTCATTTTCAACAGTAAACTTAACAAACCTAAATGCAGATCAATTATTTCCAATAATAACTTAGCATCTGAAAGAAGATACACTGTAAGAGTGAAATACAGATCAGATTTTGAAGAAACTGTTTTCATATTACATAAATGATGCACAATATATTAGACACAGCTTGACTTTGAGGTCATGTGTATTCTTCAAATAGCCAGTAACTCATTTACATCTTTTCTAATAAGGTCCCCGTGTGATTGTATTGTATTACCAGCAGTTTGGTCACATATATCAAGCGATTTTATTAAAGTAATCATAAGTATCTCTTTTTGTACCTTGGAAATCATTTCACTGATTAATGACTTAAAATTTCAGTGACTGAAGATAATCCAGTTTGACTAATCTGTGTTTCACCTGATCAAGGTTCACACTGAGCCTCCATTTCTTGGCCTTTCTTAGTGATGTTTGAATCACCTTCTACACGGAAGCATCAAAACTATTTCCATGTAACAGCCGGTGCTGCTATTAAACCACAGGCTAGCGCTGCACACACTAAAAGTGCTTCCGTGGCAGGTTTAACTTAATCCAGTGATTCCATTTTTTAAAACATCAAGACCAGAGTAGCATTTTAAAATGTTAGTTTCCTTCTGGAGAAAATTCTGCATTCTCAACATAACTGAATGGCATATCAAATTGACTGAGCCACATGCCAAGGCCAAAGCATCTGCTTAGAGAGGCAAATGCTTTCTGTGTACAGACTCTGAGCTGTAGCCCACAGCACATTGAAGATTAAGTCCACCCAGGAGAACCCCAGCGGGGCAAGCTAAGGGGCCAAAGTTTCCAGAATTCCTCTCCCTCCTCTTCGCCAAAGCCTTGCTTCCTTTCTCGCTGCAGTGCCAAGAGAAACATCCAACCAAATTGTAGAACGGGGAGACTGGAGCTCCCACAGAGTGGTGTCTCTGATTCCGTAGACTAGCGTGTCTGCTTGTTGTGCATGTGTACAGAAACAGAAGTATTAGCAAAAGAAAATCAAAGAGAAATGGCCAAAGCTCTTCCGTCGGTGCACGTTTGATCTCACCCTTCTGTGCTCTACTCTATCTTCTTTAAATCCTGAGGTTCATTTAAAACTATTTTTCTACTATTGTTATTACTTAGCTTCCTGATAATACTGACTTCACTTTTCCCCTTCGTTCCATTCTGAGTACGTGTCTTTTTGTTTGCCAAATAATATGATTTATGCACCTATCAACAGATGATAGGCTGGTTCTGACACTAATTTATTCTTGAATATGGGCATTAAAATCCTGTGATATTTATGCACACAAATCTGATCATTACTCACTTGTGAGGGGGAAAATAAAAAGAAATAAAACTTTGCTGTCTGCTCTAATTAGTTTAAGTTGTCATAATAGAAATCTAGTTTCTGGTAGTCTTCAAATATTAAATTTGAAATATTTCAGCCTTTCTGTGGAGAAAGCCAAGCTTAAAAATCTTGAATGTTTTCTTTAATAAATTGTGACTATTTGGTGGCTTAGGAAGTGTTTTCCTTTCCTTCTGTTTAGTATCACAGAATTCAATTCTTCCGGAGCAGGCTTTAAGTATAATTAAGTATGAAATAAATAGTGAGATGTCTTCCGCTCTCATTAATTCTCTGGAAACTTTAAAGTATTACCAAATTATTAAGACATTGTTTTCCTTCATTTGTGGAAAGGTTCATTCAACCCAGCAGTAAAAGTTGTGATTGAATATTGATTCTGCATGCAACATTCAAGCTTGACTATTTCCTGTTTAAATTTGATAATTAAAATATAGGTAATGAAACTATACAAAGTTAAAATTGTACATCTGTGTAAAGATATCAACAAATTGAACGGAAAATGTATTTATCATTCCTCATCTAACTTAGAATACGTTCTTGCCTCTACATGCCATTGTATCCACTAAAACTAGACAATGCAGTTCTTGGGGACGAACCAAGTCTCAAATCATTCTCAAGCTTTAAAAGTGTAAGAAACTTTGTACATTTCCCCCCTAATCTTTGCAGTAATTACACGATCTTCATATTATCATCTTCGTATTGTCAGTCTTCATATTTGAAATTATGCAGCCAATTTCCACGGAAAGATAGTGTAACAAAGAATTATCTAATCTTTTTCTCCCCAGCAGATCTCCGTAAAAATGCAATAGAAGGAGAATAAATACGTGATTTCCGTCTTTATGGACAATGTGTGTTTACTGTAAGCCACAGCAGAGGTAGAGGCATGGAAACTGACGAAGGGGACACTTATAAAAGCAGGAAAATAATTCACCAAAGACAAGTCAGGCTCTGCTTCCGTAGAAGTAAGAGCAGGGCCAGGCTGGATTGGGGAGAAGGGACAAGTTTGGTTTACATTCAGCCAACATCCACTCTGGGAAAGCACGGAGGCCAGAAGCGTCGTTTCCGAAGGAACTGACAAGATCAACACCACTGGGAGCTGGGGTGGGCAGCAAAAAGGCTTTAACTCCGTGCACCGAACAGTGAAACCAGCTACGTCTGCCAGCTACGGGTTTCACAACCTGACGGTATTTGCAAACTCATCCCTGGAGACCCGTGAACACAAGGCCATCAGCAGGGTCACAGTGCGGTTTCTAGGAACCAGAAAAGGGACACAGAGCTGTTAGATCTATCTAGTTATTATAATGACCTTTATTTCACTACTTTTTACCTTTTTAAAAATAAAATCCATATGCTACTTTGATAAAATTAGGTTACATAAAAAAATAATGGTCACAGAGGTTTAGAAACATACAAATGGACCATGGGGTGATAGAACTTCTGTTCACAGGGGACACTCCAAAACCCACGCCGTCACAAGAGAGGATGCTGGGAATCCCTAACTGCCTTTTCTATGTGCTCAAATGAGAGGGAAAAAATAGTGGCACTGTTCTTTGTTTCTCAAAAATTATTATACTAAGAACGAGCATTCAAAAATGCATTTGGCATTTGAAAATATAATTCAACTCTCAACAATAATATGTAACAACCTAAACACTTGACATTTATGGAAATTATTGTCAATTTATTACAGAGCCTTACAGCAAAATAATCTTCAACATTTCCTATTATGTAGTTGGTGAGAAAATAGTTATCTTTTATTACCACAAAATAGTCCACATTTTTCAGCTAGCAAAGGAGCAAAAATTAATCTGAAAATTCAAAAAGTAATTTACAACACCAGTGTTTAAAATTTTGGTTTAGAATCTGTGATTGTCTTTACTGCAAGGGTACAAGGATGATGTAGCAATGACTTACACATTCAGAACCCGAAAATGATCTGCTGAAATGTGCTGGATATTGGGGAAACCACCTTTTTAGTGGAAAACCAGGATTGAGTAATCATACTTCAGTTTCTTCACAGAAGGAATATTTTGCTCTACATATCAGTCAGAGGGTGTGGGACAAAGAATGTCAGAGCGATATTAAGAGTGGAATTTGAAAGATGAATTAATAGAAACTCTCCAGAAGTGACAATGTGCAAAAGGTCAGCTGGACTGTGGGGGTCCTGAAGCCCAGGCATAAGAGATCCTAAAATGTTCTAAGACCATCAAAGGCAGGAGCCAGGGCGTGAGGTCCGAGGGAGGGAACAGTAAGAAAGGTAGTCTTGATTTTCTAGGTAATAAAATTTTTGAAGTTATTTAATATAAAAACAGAATAATATTAACAAAAATATACATTATCTGCTTAGAAACTACCTTAAGACCGATGGAGGGGAAAAAAAAAAAAGACTGATAGAGTAACATGGAAGAGACTAGGCACCTTTGGATTTAAGGATTTTTTTTTTTTACTTTTAGCTTTTAGCTTTTCTTATTTACTTTTTTTTTTTTTTCAGTACTGGGAATTGAACTGAGGCCCTTTGAATTGAGCTACAGCTCCCTTCCTTTTTATTATATTTTTAGTTTTCAGAAAGGATCTTACTAAATTGCTAAGTTACCCAGCCTGGGCTCCAGTTTCAAACCCTCCTGCCTCAGCCTCACTGCATGCTGAGATGGCAGGTGGGTACCCCAGGCCAGCTTTCCAGGACTTATCAGTCCAGTGGAATGCAGCTTATAGCAGGATGAAAGGAGGACCCAGACAGCCTGCAGATGTGTCTAATAAAGGAAATTTGTGGGTCTTAGTGACATTGTCCGAGAGAATCAATACTGGATATCAAATGAGCTATTGCGTCCTGTGCGTTTGGGAAGTATGCTAATGAGTTCACCTTTGGGTGTACATTTATGTGTTCCAAATCACTGCTGAGTGTTTTCCATATGCCAGAGTTGTGACATACGAAAATAGTTCGGGTGGCACCAGAGACCTCAATGAAAATGGGAGAGAATTGTACAGACCAAACTCCAGCATGAAGGGCAGCCTCGCAAGTCTGATTTTAAACTATTGTGTACAGATTCGCTAGGCAGGGTGAGTTTTCTCAGGGGAAACAACAATAACAACAACAACAAAAAATCAATTTAAAAATCTGGTAGATGAAGAACAGTAAACACAGTATATTGGTAAGAACAGCACCAAAATGGAAAACTGTAAGAGAGATATGTTTAAATGAAAAACCTAGCATTTTACTACAATGCATTTAGCATTAACCTTGCATTAATAAAGCAAGTAAAATAATCACTAGATATACTTAGCTTGTCAATTATAAAATAAAGATATTCACATTAATTCTTAATGAAAAATAAGGGTTCTCAAAGTAGGCTATTTCAGATACACTGTGTACATCTGAAACATAAATCATTTAAATAATATTATAAATTCACGAGAAATGTTTAACAGTGATAAAGACAATCTTAGGGTAGTTATTACTAACGGTCGATTTTCTGTGGGTGTTTAATCTTTTTATTCTGTGTCCGTATGACCTAGCATAAAGCACAAATATGCAAGAAATGAAATGTGCCTGTCTAATCATTATTTGTTTGGCAGCAGAAAAACAACTAAAATGCAAAATTTGATATGGACTCATCTGAGTTTTATATCTCAGGATAAAAGGAGCTTGAAGAGGAGCTTGCCCAGAAGAGTGCAGCGAGGGAGGAACGGGTAGAAGGCCGTCGGGTGTGATCTGTCTCAGTGGGACCAGGCTCAGTGCTGGGCCCATAGCAGGGGACACTGGAATCTTTGGAGTGGGAAGCTTAGAGCAGCACAGATTCCTTTCCTACTCATCCCCAGAGGTTCAGGCTCACAGTGCAGCCCCAATCCGTGACGCTCCCAGTCTCCTGGCAGTGGGGCCATGGAGACTGAAGAACCAGGAGCTGTCACTTACATGTCACCAGTGAAGGGACATGAGCCTATTCTGCAAACGTTGTATTGGTCAAACGGATCAAGTGGATAAGAACTAATGTTAGTGGGTGGGGTTGGAGCAGACGTCTCCAGGCATGGAGACCTCCAGGGAATAAGAATGAATATTTGAACAATAACAGAATCAAAAATAGAAAATGTTAACAGACAGAAGCATAGTAAAAGTCAGTATCATAGAAATCACAGTACCTGGCTTCACTCAGGATCATGGTATCTTTTAATGGAATCAACAGATGAGATAGAAAAGGTAGGCAAGTGGGCTCGACGTAATGCGTGACCTCAGGTAAGTGATTTTAGGCAATTCCCATCTCTCCAGTCCCTGTGATTTAATATCAAATTGGGAAATTGCTTTAGGCAGCTTCTTACTTCCTCTTCTATTTCGGATAACTTGCTTAAAATCATAGCTGTTTTCCTCTCTTAATTTATAAGCTAATTCTCAGTGTTTCTTCAGAAGATCTAAGTGTTTTCTTTATTTCACTGTTAAAAGTGAAAATGCAGTAACTTTTCCTATATCTAGCACTTAACAAGAGCTGGGTCCAGGACTATACTCCCTCCTGTCTCATGCTTCCGTGAAACTGTCACAGCAGTTCTAGAAATAGGAAGAAGGATAAAATTTTTCTTAAACATACACTTCATTTCGAATTCCTGATTAAAATCTAGTAGTTCAATTTATTTTGATTTGAATTTTGCATTTTGGGGGGTGCTGGGGATCAGTTGTTTTTTTTTTTTTTAGAATTTTGCATTTTTTAAAACTTATTTTGTGTTGATTTCCTTCAGGTAGTTGCACAGAATATAGATGTTTAATATTGGAGACCACACACCCAAAGTTAAAAAGGAATTGACAGACAAAGAAGTATAATTTATCCTTTAATGGAAAAGTATTTTTCATGAAATGATCATTCATACCTCTTTCCTGGCCCCTAGATAAGCTTGGACATTTCATAGAGATGCTTTGACACTCCAGTCCTCACTAGATTTGGTAAATGAAGTTATTGCTGCCTGTCGCTCTACTTGTAGATTACAGAGAGTGAAAGGTGCCTTTATTTTGTGACTTGGTGTTTGGACTATATTACGTCTTTGTATTATCTTACATGTTTTATGAGACACACTAAGATTTCACACGTTAAGCATAAACACTATTGTTTCAGAGCTTGCTTGAGAAAGTGAGGAGTGGGCCTTTGGTTAATGGCACAGTTTGGTTTATACACAGTTTTTGATAACGATGTATGAGATTCATTTCACACAGGAGGGCACGTTCATTATTTGCTCCACTGACTGTTTTTCAAATGAGTCCCAGGCCTCCGTGTGAATTTCAGTGGAAGCCGTATCCCTGCAAGTCTGCAGCTGGGGGTGCAGGCGTAGAGTGGCTGGCCCCTCTGTTTCTTGAAATCTGTCTGAATTGAAGCTTAAAATTTTTTCGTAAATTGTCCCGATGCTTTATAAGTGGCTAAATTAATTAAAAATATAGTACGTTCCAAAGCTAGACTCTTTAATGTCTCTAGACTCTTAAACTAGATTCTTAAACGTTGCTGGAAAAAAAATTTATCCAGAGATATCTAACAAATATAAAATAACAGGTCACTAAGGAAAAGAAGTGAATAAACGAAGAACACAGATTTAAACAGCCTGAAATCTGAGTTCAAATTCAGCAGCAATTCTAGCAGCTTATTCACTTCTAAAATAACTCCAAATATGAGATAAACCAAGATTGATCTTGTTGTCTCCCTAAATGTAAGCCCAGGAGGAATTACAAAAACTACAGTGAATTATCAAATTAAAAAAAAAATGTACCACATGAGAAGACACATTGCCCTTAATCCCCTCAAAATATGCCTTGTCACTTTGCACTCACTTAACCCATTATTCTTACCACTTTCCGAGACGGTTCTGCAAGCCATTTCTTGTGAGTGTCTTAAGGCACGCTGTCTTGGCGCCTGGTGTCCTGAATCGATTTATAACCTGGACCTTTCCTGGTCATTTTGACTTTGGGGAAGAATCAGAAGTCACACGCAGCCAGGTGCAGCGAGTGGGGTGGATGAGGACACACTGTAATTATGTGACTTCACAGAAAGCGCTGCAAACTTTTTTAATTGATTCATGACATTCAGGCTGCCAGGAAAAGGGCCTCAAGAAAGAGAACTTTCAGAACCGCTCCAGAGAGGGGCAAGAATGGGATAAGAGTGCTTAAAATGAGGGTATTTCAAGGGGGATTAATGACAACGTGACTTTTTGGTAACTTTTTGAAATTTTATGTAAATATTCATTATATTTTTTGATCACCTTTCATACGTGGTATCTTCAGTTCTAAGACAAAATAATGAAAAACTAAATGGTTTACCTTAAACAAAATATTTTATTTTAAATAAAAATCATTTTAACATACTCTTGAGTCTGTTTTTATAAATTAATCAAAATACTAGAATCTAATGCACACGATGCACAGAGTAACTACGAAGAGAGTGAGGCGGCGTGCCCCTCTCCGCAGCCCGGTGCCGAGTGGCTCATTCTGGGAAACACTGTGCGGGAAGCACTGTGCTGCTCGCTGTGGATGCGCGGGCAGCAGCCTGGGCCGACCGTCACCGCAGTCACCAGGCTGCCGTCGCTGCCTTGACTTCCGGCCGGGGAGGAGGCCAGGGAGGAGACTCGGGAGGAGGCTGGGTGGAGGCTGGGGAAGAGGCCGGGGAGGAGCCTGAGGAGGAGGCCCAGGAGGAGGCCGGCGAGGAGGCCGGGGAGGAGGCCAGGATGGAGCCTGGGGTGGAGCCCGGGTGGAGGCTGAGGAAGAGGCTGGGGAGGAGGCTGGGTGGAGGCTGGGGAAGAGGCCAGGTGGAGGCCAGGGAGGAGGCCCGGGAGGAAGCCGGGGAGGAGGCCAGGATGGAGCGTGGGGTGGAGGCCAGGTAGAGGCCGAGGAAGAGGCCGGGGAGGAGGCCAGAAGGAGGCCGGGTGGAGGCTGGGGAAGAGGCCGGGTGGAGGCCGGGGAGGAGGCCAGAGTGTGGCATCAGGCCCCGGGCCGCCGGAGGAACAGGAGCCGGGCAGAGCGCCCTCCGGAAGAGCCGCGGCGCGCCCCTCCCGCTGCAGACTCGCTGAATCTAGGAAAAGAGAAAATGGTACCAGGCGAGGCAAACAGGAAGCGTGCACACACCCAGCCTGCAGCCGCGCGTTCCACTCCCGCGTCCACGAGAACGGCGCGTCCGGGCGGGCGGAGGTGCGCCGTGTGGGGCCAGCTCCGGGGGCGGGTGGTGCCTGCGCCGCCGGGAAACGCACAGAAAACCGGAAGGCTCCTTCGTTTGCAAGAGTTTCACCGAATAATGTATTACCTGCTAAATTTCACATTAAAGCTTCGGGGTTTATTATCATGCTGATTTTAAATTTTATTTTTCTATTTTGGCTTAATCGCTATTCCCAGATGATTTAAAAACAAACAAAAACCTCAAAGTGGCCTTTATCACGTTTATCGAAGACCCGAAGAGACACAGATTCCGCACAAACAGCGAAGACACGGCTGCATCGGCGCGCACGCGGCAGGGTCCTGTTCGGCCCGCTCCTTCCTCTAGTCCGACACTGTGAAGAGCTTGGAGCTTTCTCTGAAACGTTCCTGCAAGCTGGATGCTGACCCGAAACACACAATCTGATGATCTGACTTCGAGGAGAAAAGCGCTCTATCCCTCGTCCTGAGTAAGCGTCATTCTTCCCAAGCACGTGTGGTTCCTCCTGTTTCGCTGCCTGTACCTCGAAGATAAATCATTCTTACAAAATGTAAACTCATGAGAACAATAAAATGTAATAAATAAAAAGATTATAAATAGTAGTGTAATAGAAAACGCTGTCTTGTGGGAAAGGAACTTCACACCATTTCATTGCTCACACTGTGTCCTGTTGGACAGAAATAGCAAGGATCAGCCAGGCATGGTGGCCCAGGCCTGTAAACCCAGCACTTAGGAGGCTGAGGCAGGAAGATCGCTGAGAGTTCAAGGCCAGCCTGAACTACATAGCAAGGCCCTGTCTCAAAAGAAAAAAAAAAAAAAAAAAAGAAAAGAAAAGCAAGGATTTTTGCCTCACCGGAGCGAGGCTTTCTTGGTGAGATATTCTCACCGTCCCAGGTCTGTTCTCCTAGAGCACACTCCTTGCAGTCCTCCTGAGGTAGATGTCTGAGAAGTATTCACGCCAGAAGATAACTTAGGTAAGTAGAGAACTATGAGCTCACAAAGAGAAAGAATTCCTTAAAAAGGCGCTGGTGGCTGGTTGAGCGAAAAGCCGGGCCACGTGTGGGAGACCCTGTCATGCAGGAGCCCAGACTCAGGCCCTCGGCCCAGCTGACATCAGCTACGTAGGTCCAGATTCCTTTTCCTTTTGATTAGTGATACAAATATATATATATATATAATATACATAAATACATATATGTGCACATATACAAGTACACTATATAATAGTATATATTGGTAATACATAAGAATTACATTTGTTTTGGGTACTTTGTTCATTTTTGATCCAATCTTCCCCCAGATTCCCTTCTCCCTCTCCCTTCTCCATGTCTCTTACCCTCTTCTCCTTTGTTTTGCTTGTTATTTATATTTGGGGTTTCTCATATAAGAAGAAACCATGCAATATTTAACCGTGTATGTCTATTTCACTCAACGTTATTGTCGCAAGAGCATCTATTTTCCTACAAATGACTCAAATTTATCCTTCTTTACGTTTGAGTCACACTCCATTTTACATATATATCCCCCACGTTTTCTTTACCCATGTGTTGATAGGCATCTAAGCTGTTTCTGTAACTTAGCAGTTAGAAATTGCAGTGCTGTAAACATGGGTAAGTTTATACCACTATAAAGTGACTTTAACTTCCTGGTAGATACCCAGGCCAGGTTCTTAACTGCAAGTTTCACCCCTCAGCCAGGGTGGGCTCACTTGCTGCCATCTTAGTCCCTTCCTCTGAAAGAGGATCAAGTTAAGGAGGTTGGAATAGACCAGTAGGTGTGAACTTTTTATATTTAGTGCAATAATGTTAGCCTGTGTCAAACAGGAAGTACTCAGAATAATTATCCAATTAGTCTTCTTTCATTTTTAAATTTTTCTCCCCCCTTCTACAGTGAACTCTTATGGATTGGGATCATTGCTTCTGTCTCTCTGCTTTGAGCTAGAGATGTACTATAATTTCCCAAAAGTGAAAGGCATGTTACTGTGATATTTTTGTATGCATTGGTTGTTAACTATCAGCAGAAAGTGTTTCTGGAAATTGGAAGGTGTTTTCTCTTTCTCTTTTTCTCCTTGAGCCTGTTTAGGCTAAAGCTCATTTCTTGTAGGATCAACTGCACCCTGCAAATAGTAGCCAACACATTTTGCTATCTCTCAATTTTTCTACTCAGTTTCCTAATGCTATCGGCATAAAAGACTGGCCTGCATGAAAAGTTAGGTGGCAATGAGGACTACTTATTTTTCTTAGTATATTTTAATTCTTAGTGTATTTTAATTCAACTCTCTATTGCTAGAAAACCAGTATGAATGAATAATACTTATATTGCTTGGAAGTAAGAATAGATACATTTTTCTCACTTAATTCCTGTGTAATTGTTCATAAAATTTTAGCTTTTATGTAGGACCACAAATAAATTTAAAGAGACAGTCTGAATAGTAAGAATTTCTGTCACAGTCCTAATAATTCAAGCATGAGAGAGAACTGTGGCAGAAGAATTTGAAGCTTAGGAGCTGTGGGTTACCAAGGGGTTAGCATTTGAGTCTGTACTGAGTTTACTGAAATTAAAAAAAAAAAAAATTCTGTTTTTCAGTGGAGCTCTTGGCTGGCTCCGGCAAGACCTCTGACATGGCCCATGGACACATTAACTGGTATAGCTCAAGACTAGCCTTAAACTCTGCACTCAGAAAATATTTAAATGAATAGAGATTAGTAAATCTGGCAACAGCTTTTTCCTGGCAAACATCAGCGTTTTTAAAAATGTTTGGAAATAGCAAATCCTTGATTACATACCTTGCACATTCACCATCCTAATGTTTTAAACCTCTGCATTTTCTAACATGGAATCAATGCATCATTTCTGATTCATTGAATCTTATCTCAAGGTTATAACAACAGTGCTATTTTATAGTTCAAATTGCTGTTGAGCTTTTAAATTAGGCATTTTAAAAATCCAAAAATAATATTTTAACCAGGTGTAAAAACAAGTTGAAACCTACATAGGTTCAACTGGCTGAAAACATGGATTCCATGAGCCTCACATTGGCTCCACACTGCGCATTCCTGTCTAACTGCGGGATGTAATCTTGCCAATCAGTGCCAGGGATCTTTGCTCAGAGTTTAACATTTACAACTTTTATAATGTCCAAACACACTACAATCTCATTGATATAAAATTTGGTTGCCTTTAATTGCAAATAGTTACCTAAATTTTCCCTACAGATAAGTTACTATCTGGAAAGTTAGTCTCTTTCTGCTGTCCATAAAAGGTTTTAGTGATTTGTGCTACATTTCGAGAAATAGTTCACAGTATGCTGGAAATAATGCACAACTACTCTGGAAAATAACAAGCCTTTGTTACTGTCAAGCAGTACTATACACGCAAACAAGCATAGGAATTTATGTTTCAATTAAGTGTCAAATTTCAGTGATTCTTTCTGTATTCTTCTAGTGGGCAGCAAGAGAACTAGAATAGGGATGAATGGTACTCAAAAGTATATTAATATGAGGCAAAAATATGACAAAAAGTAAGTTTGAACTGATCTTATGATGCTGCTATCAATATATAAAAATTAAAATATCTCTGAATGAGTTACATGCCTACTGGAAAGGCTGTTATAAATCACAATAGTCTTTCCTAACGCAGCCACCCACAGTTCCCGCACACATTCGTTAGCACCGCGCCACCAGCAAGGACCAAGTACCCAGAATGTGTGCGTCTGTGATGGTCAGTGTGCTTCACAGTAGACTTCCAACCACCATCTTGCAATAGAGACACATGTAAATAACTGAAGTAAACTGTGATAGAGTTTGTGATAAAAATAGAAAGTTTCAAGGAAACAAATTATTTGAACTTAACTGGTGTAAAGATCTTGATTTTTAAGAAGTGACATTTTTTTTCCCCCAAACTTACGACTTCTAAGTAAGTTTATAAGTTTCTGAGGGACTGTGGGAAGGGATTCCACTAGGGAACCAGCAGTTGTAGAGGTCTGGAGGAGCCACATACGTACTAGAAGATCAGGCAGGCAAGGTCTCAAATGAATTCATTGATGTCTATTAAAAAAAAAAAAGAAAGAAAGACTTTTCTAAGTGCCATGTCCTGTGATTTTATTCCAGCTATTGCAATAAAGGGACTATCCATTAATATGGTTTCCCTGAGAAGACAGAGACAATCTGGGATAGTCAAACTCAGAGTGCAGCCAAGGAGGGCTGACAGTGGGTCTTAACTAGTAGGAAGGCAGTTTGGTACTTTGTGGTTAACCTAACAACACAGAAGGGAAGGCAGACATCTTAGCCTTGCCTTCCTGCAGGATTAGGCTCAAAGAAACAGTGTCAGTCACAAAGACTCTGGGAAAGGAGGCTAAACCAGTACAGTTCTAACAGAAAAACATAAGACACCTTGCAGATATGTGTAAAATTCTAGTCCAGGAAAATGAAAGCAATTACTTTACTGAAAACAAACTGAAGTAAAGCAAATGCAGAACTGAGGGCATAAAATTCTATTCTTACATTTAACAAATCCAGCTATCTATCTCTCTATATATGTATCATCACACAAGAGTCTATAAAGTTACAAATTGTGCACAATATCAGGCTATTAATTTCACATTAAAATTCTTTCGGAATTACACACAGAATTCTGTCATAAAAGGAAAGATATGAAAAAAATTTAATATTTTGAACAATGCATGGGTTCGGTAGGGAACAAGAATATAAGAGTTATGGCGAAAACAAATGCTATTTTCTCTAATATTCTAGTAAGCATCAGAGGCCTTATTGTTATGCTTTAGCTCTAGAAGAATTCCTCAAAGTCTCATGGTGGGCTTTGGGAAGTGATCGGATCGTGGGGGCACTACAATACAACAGTGCCTTGATCTATGGATGCAGCAGAGCTAAATGCATGTTAGTGTGTGGGGCTTTACTGGAAGAGACAAGTGACTGAGGCCTGGGTTTACAGCTTTCCTTCACCATGTCCTCCCACCACAATGCCTCTGCCTTGGAGCCAGCCAACCATGAACTAAAACCCTTGAAACCATGAGCCAAGTTAAACTTCTCCTTCACGGTGAGTATTGGGGATTTTGTCCCAAGGATGAGAAAGCTAATACAGTTATTTGAATAAATATATTTTGTTAAATAAAAATCCTTTTGCAGAAATGAAGACATTCTGAAAAAAACTTTGAGATACTATAGATAAGTAGATCATTAAGCATTTTAAAATTTAAATGTATCTTCCATCTCCTGTCCCACTGCCTCAGAATGGCCAATTACTCAGTTTTTGTCACAAATACTTGACCGTTGTATGTGTATGTTTGTATGCAAGGGTGGATACAAATAGAGATTGATGGATAGAAGATGGATGGCTAGACACACACGTGTGTGTGTATGTGTGCATATGCACACAAATATGTGATTTCTATAGTAGGTAAATTTATTTGGTAGAGACTCATAATAATTATTTCCCTGGAGACTTTCTCTCTTGTTTTCTGAACTCTGCCACCCCCCTCCCCAAGTTCAGGCTTACTGAAGTTCTCTCTCTCACAGTTCCTCTCAATTCCAATAGTCTTTCTTTAGATACGTTAGTGTATTTAATCCTTTAGAGTTAAATCCTGCTGGCCCTGGAAGCAGTCAAGCTTTTTAAATTGAATTTTGTTCTTTACATGTTGATTTTACAGTTTCACCTCCCAGGACAATTTTATTTCCCACTTTTACTGGTGCTTGGAGGACTCCTCGTGTCTAACTCTTGTGCCAGTTGGACCGCGGGCGTAAAAACCCACCTTGTGTCTGAGGAGTGGTGAACAGTCTCTGAATCTCAAACCTGAGGAACGGTAGGAAGAAAAGATGCGACTTCAGAGGGAGGCCAAGGACACGTCCTGCAGACCAAGGTGTTTTGCGCGAGTATTTGGCACCGTTAGACACTGGACACTGTCACAGTACTGTTCTACTGTCTGACCAATACAAGGGCAGTGACCTTTGCTAGTTTGTCAAAGGGCCGGTTCACCCCATTCAAGGTTGCCCTGCTCCTGAATACAGAATTTTAATGTTCATAATTATGTTCTTGCAGAGATAAGCTAGAAGCCATTGCTTATCATATTGTTACACTAATTTTTTTTCTAAAAAATTGCCATACATGTAGATGCACATTATAAGTGCTATGATGACGGAATCCTTTACTGACTCAAAATTATTTCTTGGGCACCCCTCTGCATGAGTCTGTATCAATTCATAGAGGTTTTAGGGGAGGTAAGTGGGGAGTACTGGGGATTGAACCCAAGGTCTTCGCATCTACATCACACCTACATCCCCAGCTTTTTATTTGTATTTATTTATGTATTTATTTAATTACCACTTCTCAAGCTGAATATAGGCTTGAACTTGTAATCTTCTTTCTTCAGCCTCCTAGAGTGCTGAGATTACAGGCCTGGGAGATCATGCCAGTGCCACTGACATTTTTATTGAACATAAAATATGTACATATGTTAATTTAAAAACCCGGGTAATTCTATGCAGGTAAAAGGACAGATACTGTATTCAGACTAGTTCTGAATTTTGTAATCTAACATTTACATGTGAAATATTTACCCACTTTAGGGGGCCGACTAAATAAACTCAGTGTCTTACTGGACAGAAGAAAAATATAATAATCTAACAGTAAAATGAAAACTTTTATGTTTTCTTATTGGTATGAGCAACACACAAAGAAACTGTGGAAAAAATTTGACATGGACCTGAAACAGTATTGCTGACATTTACTTGAAAAAGTACATGATGGATGGATTCTGGACACACGAGTCTATTAATTTGGAAACTAAAGGACTTGAGAGTGTAGTACGTATTGCGTGCTCTCTGTATGCAAGACACACAGCAGTGTGAGGGCTGACGGAAATAGCTAGAGAGACATACATAGTATCAGCGTAAGGAGGGAAATAAAGGTGTATCTCTGAGTGCAGCATGAAGCAGGAAAACATTTCAACAAGAATATGGTACAGGGTTCTGTATTCATTCTTTCTCAATACCTTTTAGAGTAATGTTTTACATTTATATAGGAAATGGTGATTCCAATAACTGCCAACACCAGAGACTCAGTTTGGGCCCTTAAAAATCCAGCTGTTCTTGCTGTTTCTCACACAGGGAGTAATAATACAGCTTCTTAGGAATTACTTCATGGACAATTTTCTTCTTGATGTGCACGGAAGTATAGAATTCAATGCACTCTCCCATTGCTATATAACTCTGCAGTCCTAGCAGCAGCAAAAAACAGTTGTTCTTGTGTAAAGCAAACAGATTTATGACTTAGCAGAACACCAATAACAGATATATATGTTCAGAACAAAAAGTGTCAATTTCATATACTTTCTTTTCTTCATAAAATTGCACTTAGAGTCCACCTGATATATTGTATTTCTCAATGATATAAGGAAAAATGCAAGACTCAGTAGAGAATCATTGAGCTCTAGTAACAGCAGAATAAAAATAAAACTTCTGCCAGAACTATATAGTTTGACTCTTATTTTCTCTGTGTTTTAATGTCTCCCTGGATTTAAACCTGGAAACTTGTAAATACATAGAAGAAAGAGGAGGAAAAAAAAGAAATATTGCTTTTGATAGAAAATGGAAGAACATTTTCTTGGTAACTTCAAAGTATCATCTACTGTAGTGTTTTTAAGTAGAAAATTTGGAGTACAATTTAGAATTATATTGAATATGCACAACATATACAAATCTTGATACTCAGAGCTAACGAGGATGGTATGGCTCACTTTCTGCTTAGAAAAACTCTTTGAGATATATATAGCAAAATAATTGCATTCTGATTTTCAAAAGCCATAACACACGGCTCTACTTTGTCCAATTACCTCTTTTTAGAACTTTATCCTACTTAAAATAGAATTACATGTCAATAATTATTGAGTAAGGCTTATCAAATATTTACATAGAAAAGTAAAAACTAATTACTTGAATGTCCAGTAGCAAAAGGATTATAAGTTAAATTATAATTTACTCATACAATGGCTGCAGTTTTTCTTTCATTTGTTTGATTAGGTGCAACCATCCTTAGAAAGCCACTCACATTTCATTGATGAGTTCTCATTACGTGTTAATGACTTGTGAGCATATATTCCAAATGCTGCTGCTGCTGTTGATCAGGATTATGATGAGCTATTTCAGTCATAAGTCTCCCGGAAGGTGACACAGATAGTGTCCCAGTCCTACCCCCTCACACTTATCTGGGCATTTTCACCAATAAAGATTTTTTCCTGGTTTTACCTCCTAATTTTCCTGAAACACAATCTCCAGCAGCTTTGTAAGAAATAGGCAAATATTGTGGTTCTTACACATCTAAGCATGTCTTTCTTTTCTTCTCAAAGTTGTGTGATGATTTGGCTGGGTATAAAATTCTAGGATTAAAACTATTTAACTCAGAATGTAAAAGCCTCGTCCCTGTGTGTTCCGGTTTCCAATGTTGCTTTGGAGAAGCTTGATTCCTTCCCTTGCATGAAGTATCTTCAGCCTTCAACCTCCATTCACCTGCAGGGTTCTGCTGTTTCCCAATTACGTTCTGAGGTACACAGTTCTCCTCCCTCACTGAGCCACGTGTGTCTTTTAGGTTTCAATGATTTTTCTTCTGACACATGACAAACAAGTCTTCCCTCTCTTTTTACTGTTTCTGTATTTCTATAATGTCTTGCTACAATTATAGCTATTTGGTCTTCAGTGTTGCAGTTTTCCTCCTATTTCTTCAAAACTAAATTTGTTGCTTTTAGAGAGAACTTCTCAATCTTATATGTAGAACATGTATTGAATCTTTTGTCTGTCATATTTTTACTTACAATAGTTTTTATTTATCATTTGACTAGTTTTTGGAAACTTTTTATGATTATGAGTTTAAAATACTCATCTATGTTAGTTATTCACTTCTTCTTCCTTCTCATTACACCGTGTATTGTTTTTTCTGATCTCCAATTTATTTGTTTACTTTAGAATTAAACTGCTATAAACTTTCTTTTAAATTTGATGAGCCAATGCTGGGGATTTAGCTCAGTGATTAGAGTGCTTGCCTTGTAAGCACAAGGGCCTGAGTTCGATCCCCGGCACCACAGAAAAAAATAAATAAATAAATTTGATGAGCCATAATGTTTAATCATTTGAAAAGATACCTATGCAAATTTTAGGGCCTTTAGTTATGTCACATAGTCTTCACCCTTCATTTCACTGTTATACATCATTTTAAAATCCAGAGTCACACACCCTTGCTACTTTTTTTGTTTTTTATTTTCCTGAAAAAAATCCAGCCTCAGGCTAACACAGGAGCAGGGATGCAAGGGAAAGTGTCTAAGCATGTAGCGTTTTGACGGCTCTGGGCTGAGTGCTAACCAGAGTACAGAGATTCTCATTTTATCTTCCACAGCAGGATCTTGCTTCCTCTCTCTCTTTGTGGAGTCTTGAGTCATCTCTGGGTCTTTTTTAATACCAGGTAGCTTGTGTCTAATTAGTACAATACCCGGAGGCATTTCACCTGTAGTTTCCTTGATGCAGTTGAATGCTGAGCTACTCTTTCTTTTCATAACTCATCTTTTATAGCAAAGAATAAAAGCAGTGAAAATTATATGTTTGGGGGACACAATCTCTAGCGATGTCATACGCATTCTCAGTGCTTCTTCTTTACACCTTATCAGATAATGGTCCCCAGATTTTGTACAGAGTAGTCTACTGGGCTTGAGCTTTCTTATATCGACTTTCTGAAGCTACAGATTCACTTTCTTCCTGCTATTGTCAGGGAGAAATCTCCCCTCCACATCTCTCCCTGGTACACTATTCTCTGCTACATTATTATTATTTATCATCTACCTATGTTCTCTGAAATTCTGCATCGCTTATTTTTCAATTCCTGTATCACCAGCTTCTCTCTTAGTCACTATTTTATTTTAACCTGTCAAGTTTTATAAAATAAAATTTCAACAATATTATTAAGTAAATTCTTGCTTAATCATATGTGCTACCTCTAATAGTACAATATTATAAACAAGGTTGTAAAGAATGTCCTACGTGAGTATATATATATATATATATATATATATATATATATATGCGCATATATTTTTGCACACACACATATGGGTGTATAGCATGGATTTCATAAATTATTGACTTGATATAACCCTAATTGTGAAATTACTAGGTCAAGAATTTCATTGCTTCTAATTCATAACACCCACCAACAGACAACCAGATAAACAAAATGTGATATCTATATATAATGGAATACTACTTGGCTATAGAGAAGGACAAGTTAGTCATTCATAGGAAAATAGATGGATTCGGAAAGCATAACGTGGAGTGAAATAAACAAGACACTTAAGCTTGAATACCATATGGTAACCCTCATTTGAGTGAGGCAAAGTACAAACAAAGAAAATAATAAAATATGGATATGAAGAGACAAGGGGACAGATTTCACCCAATATGGTAAGGGTCCAAGGGAACAAGAAAAGGGGAATGACAGAAGGGAAGGGGAATTTAGAGGAATAAACATATGCCAAAAATAGGAATCTAATAACCCAAATTTAAAACAGTACACGTATAGTACGTACTATAGTATGTACTACAGTCAACTTTATGTAGTTGTGGCTTAATACCACATCTATGTGGTTGTTTACATTGCTTTTTGTTACATGCAAATGGCACCATGTATTATAGTCTGTAAGTTTGCATAAATTTAGATAAATTTAGATTATAATTTTTATATTAAAAAGGTTAAGTCCTGAAAATGTACTCTACCATCATTGTGAGTACTAATTTCTTTGAACTGTCCGCACAAGGCCTTAACCCTCAGTCTTGTATTTCTTAGCTCAATCAGCAAAGGTCTTTCTGTTTGATGTTTTAATTGTTAATATGATTGTTGTCACGGAGTTTGTAAATTTGTATATATTCAATATAATTCTTGAGAGTTTTTGTGATATTCAGATTATTCTTTCAAAAATATTTTAAATTCCTTTTGTTTCATATTACTGCAGATTTCATGCATATATCTATATTGTGTGCAATTCATTTTGATGTAGGGTTTGTATTATGAATCTAAATTTTCTATTTCCAAATGATGGATGGTGGTCCCATCATTCCTTATTGGATAATCTTTCTCTACTGTCAAACTTTTTGCACTAGAATCATATTTTAAATTATTAATTATAATTTAGTGAAATTCTGAGTCTTTTTCTGCATGAATAATCTACCTTGGGGGCATTTAATCTTACCAAAGCCAAATTGGTTTGTATAATGTTTCTTTTATAACCCTGCAATGAGGCTCATATTTAATATAACCTATTTCAAATATAATTTCCAAAATGCAGGAAATTGTATATGTAAAATAAATGGAAAAGAAGTAATACACATTAAAATTGCGTGTATGGCATATGTAACATTATTTACTATGCAGAGAGTACATCCTTGTCGAATCTTAATGGTCATAATGAAGTAAACAGAATTTCACTCTTGCTCATATAAATATGTTAGCAGTAAGAGAAGTGATAGTAACTCAGTATTCTTCTTAGCATCTCCTTTAATACACACACACACACACACACACACACACACACACACATGTATATGCCAATGATTCTTATCATTTGAGGTAGCTGTGTTCTGTAAGGTTGCTGTGAATGCTGAACCCGTGAACACAGAATTAGCTTCCCGCAAGCCCCTGCTTGCTACATTTTCATCAACCAAAACACCATTTGCACTGTATGGGTTTGCTTGCCAAGGTCCTTGTAAACAAGCCAATCTCATCACTGGCAAAACCCTTTTATTTCACATAGTAATTTTTCCACCTTATAGTAGTCGGTACTTTGGAAATTCTCCCCAATTTGCTGATCTGTAGCACCCACCTTGCCTGCAGATGGGACGTTGTCATCTTGTGTGGCCTCGTGAATGTGGGCACCAGCCAGCACCCACTGAGACTCTGAGTAACATCACCACACACTTCCTGGGCGTCCTGCTCCACAGTGATGCTGCCAACCACATTTTTAAATCAGTCATCTCAGAAACCCACAAATTGAGCCATTTTTCCTTTTTTTCCACAGTTCCATCACATAACTGCACACATGGCTTTAGTACTTTCTGCAGTGGCTCCAGGTATGGAACGGTAAATGTCCTTTCTGTTTTCTGAGCATCAGTGACTCATGAATGTTGAACTCAGGCCCAACATCACTAACACGTGTCTGAACGGAACTTCTTTAAATCATGTACTTTCTCCCCAAGAAAGTCACCACAGCCCCCTTTGTGACCATGAGCACTACCCAGAACTTCAACCCTACACTTGGGGATTTTAAAGGGAAAATTCACTAAGAAAAAGCACGAAGATGAAAAATAAACATGGTACTAAGTAGACCAAGGCACAGACACGTATTTACAGGATTACAGGTTGAAACAAGGAGGCAGAGCGTGGCCTCGTGGACCTCAGCTGGGAAGGGGCATTCAGATGACACAGATGTCTCCCCACTCTGGGTACATGCAGGAATGACCACAAATACACCCCAAATACTGATTTTTTTTTTCACCGAGGGTAGAGACCAGGGATTTTGCAGTGAGCTACATCCTTAGCTGCTTTCTTTTTGTTGTTGTTGTTGTTTTGTTTGTTTGTTTATTCTATTTTAATCCAGGGTCTCCCTAAATCATTAAGTTGCTCAGTTTGGGCTGAAACTTTCAATCTTTTTACCTCATTCTCCCAGAGTGCTGGGAATAGAGATGTGCACCATACCTAGCTTCAAATCTTAATATGAAGGTTGCAAATAAACGTCACTGAGTCGAAAAACTCACAAATATGGACTCTGCACCTATGAGAATTTGCTTTCTCCATACTGCGGCACACCCACGCTCACCTGTCTAATCATCGTGCGTGGAGCATCCAAAATATGGACGGATGCAGGTGGGTGATATTCATGACTTCTAAACAATGAAATGCGTTCATGAATTGTTACTTTCAATAATTACGAAAACTTGGTTACTTTTCAGACAAAACAAGGTATGTTCTTTTGATTTGCCCAGTAGTTGCATTTTTTTTTTTAATTAGATCTATTTCAAACATGAAAGGAATTTTTTATTTATTTCTATGAGGGTAAACTATTGTCATTATAACGTTGCTTAGAGCCACAACAGCACGCACTGTCCTTTACAGTCGGTATTCACTCGGCTCTTGGCTGTCCCCACCTGTGGTTTAGGCTGTGCTTGGATAAAATGGTCTCTAGACTCGGTGAGTCACCAACTCGGCCTTGGATCACATGACCCGGTATAGACTGGGAGAATTCAGGCAACTTTGTTCCACATTTCACTTTCAGCAGCTTTGTGAAGTGCGTTCACAAGGACAAGAGGAAGGGGAATGTGTGAGCAAGGTCAGCGCACACTGCGTGTTTCCTCTCTGTATCTCCTCACCCACGAAGGGGCCACAGCGTGACAGAGGGAAAGGCAGAAATGCAAGGCTTTGGAGGGAGCTTCGGCTCATCTAAAGAAAATAAATGAATGCACAGCTTGTTTGCAATACCTGCGTTTGTGGATTAATATGTATTCCAAACTTGGAGGACTTTAACTTCTATTTTAAAGGATTTCAGATACAACTGCCAAGCAATATCACAACTATGAAGAAGAAAAATTAATGCAAATCATAATGGGTAGTTTTAGAAAGACATAAATATTTTTCAAAAAACCTTTAATATATTTACCTTTATCTTAAAATTCTATACCAAGTAATTTTACCAATCCTAAGAGACTTAATATGAAAGTTAATTGTGCTAAAAGTGGCGACCCACTCCTATGAGTCATTCATTGCCTGATTATTTTCATCACTCTCCTGAAGACATAAAAAGGGAAAGGGTGGATGATTAAATCTTAAGTAACCGTTTGGCAGTCATCTGGAATCAGTGACAGGATGGGAGTTTGATTGGATGTTTTTCTTGCAAAGAGCAGATGTACAGCCATGATAACCCCTGTCTGGAGGAAAGAGGCAAGGACTCAGTGTTGCCCTGTGGAGGACGTGTGAAATGAAGTCTGACCCGCGTGTTTGAGAGTCTGGGTAAGGATGCCAGCATCCCACCTCAAATGACCTGGAAACGAGCGACCTTCTGCCACCCACATTCAAAGATTTCTCATGGGCTTTTCATTTTGCAAGTCTTCAGGTGGTCCAGCTTACATAAGTGCTGTGCTGCTTCCGGCCAAGGGCTACTAAGCAATAAGCACTAAGGAAAACAGCTGTTAAGTGTTGGAGCTGGCACGCAAAAACAGGTTAAGGGAGCCCTGGTCTCTTAACATCAATCCTGTATTGTTTCCTAATATATAACATGAGTCTTCTGGTTATGAATATTTTATGTGCTTTTATTAAGTTTTGTCTCTAATGTGACCATGTTCAAACACTCCCTGATGAACAACAGTACAATAAATAGTGCGATATTTTAGAGCATTCAAAAAATATCCAGAAAACAATAAATCAGTCAAGATTTACAAACAATTCTGAGACTTTTCCAAGAACTTACTGAAACTGATTTGTAGAAAGGCTGCACCTTCACTTTTCTCACAACCAACAGTATATGGGAGAACTGAGTTTGAAAATGGTCCTTATTCTACATTTTTCTGGTTTAGTGAGCACTGAAGTCAAGCGCAGTGGTCATTCACATTCCTTACTAGAATTCTGTGTGTGTTATTTAGTATCTTCTAGGTGAAGAGTCTGTGCAGTTCTTTCTCGTAGGAGTCTTTTTAGTCAATATCACACTACACCGTTTTTGTAACTTAGGGCCATGTTGATGCCATTCAATGACCACTAACACGAGAATTTTCAAAATAAACTTCTACAGGTGAAACAATGATAATTACAGTGATGTGTAGGGACGTTCTTATACTTACAGGAAACTGGATTGAGGAAAATTTAATCAGTCGAGTTTAGAAGTCTCATTGGGAAGGAAAAAGGTAAACACATTATAGAAATGATTTTAGATCAAAAGGTAATACATTTAAGAGCTGATAGAATTGGGAAACAGTCTGATACAGAAGAAAGAAAATAAGCAAATAGAATTGATAAAATGAAAATTTATGTTTAACCAAGTTTTTATTTATTTATTTATTTATTTATTTATTTATTTATTTATTTATTTTGGCTGAGGATCGAACTCAGGGCCTTGTGCATGCAAGGCAAGCACTCTTACCACTGAGTTAAATCTCCAGCCCTTATAATTTAAATTTTAGAGAAACATCCTCTAAGAATAAACAGATAACATGTAAATAGATCTTAAAGTCTGTGAGTAAAATTTAAAAGTTAGCAATAGCCAAGCTCAGTCTTCAGAAATGTGTCACACCTCACAGTCCACTCAACACACAAATGAGAGGCAGAAATGAAGCGAATATGCAGCAAAGTAGTTCAGCAAAAGCATTTTGAGTTGACATACCTAGATAATTCAATGTAAGATATTTCTTCGTCAGAGAAAAGGTATTCATAAATATTTGACAATGGATATTTTATGTTTATGTGCTTTGTAGAGAATTTGAAGTGCACTTTTTAGTAGATAACAGGTCTCAGAATATCTACCAGCTTAGGATGTGGAGAAATTCGCTGAAACGTGTGCCAAGGTCGCCGCGCGCAGGTAGTAGCTTCACATACACCCCTCTGCCGTCCCCATTCACGGTGAACCAAGCCCAGTCGGGTGTCTCGCTGAGCCAACCAAATGCAATCAGTCCACAGACGCACATGCCATCTGCAAACATCAGAGGATACAAACAAAGAGAGTGCAAGAAAATGCATCTCCAGGGTTTTGTCTGTCTAGAGCGGGCATCTTCAAGATCGCACCACGGTCAGGGCTCTTCACAGAGAGGCGAAGCGCGGTGCACCACCTAAGGGCTCGACTCTGAACCAGACATGCTCCATTACGGCACGCATTATGCCGTCTGTGCACAGGCCTGGAGATGGAGAGGAAGCAGCAGGCGCGTCCTCAACCCGGACAAACTTAAAAACTCAGGCTGCCGCAGGAAGGACTGTATTCTCCATCTCCCTGAACTGCATATTATCTCTACTAAATAAGGGATATCAAAGGGGCATTGAAGGTGTGCAGAAAATGAAAAGGAGAAAGGTCTTTAGGAATTGAATACTCGAGTAAAAGAAGATACATTCTCCATCCCAAAGTACATTTGCATCAATGTTCGGGAGTCACAGGTGTTTTGCCATGTGCCCTCATCACTCGTTCAATCCCTTGCCAATTGTTAACCTTTACAAAACTGAAAGTAATTCTCTATTGAAGGCGAAGTACAAACAGAGGGTAGAGGACAGCCCCGCATTCCAGTGAGTTTGCAAGCTTGCAGAGGAATCAAGACCCACAATTCACATTAATAATGCACAACAAAGACCGCTGCGTGAAAATATTTCAGAACAGAAGAAACAATGTGCTTCTTGAGTGTAGAGATGAGAAAACGGAAAACAAATCTCACCTTTTTTTCTGCTAACATGATAAAATCTTGTTGTGCTATTTGCAATTTAGCATCTCACCCTCCAAAAAACTAAAATTATTCATGCACCATGTCATATAGAGTAAATCGTGCTAAGTTAGAGACCTGAGAACGGAAATATCTCTAATAATTACGTGCCTCTTTCTTACAGAAGTATACATTTTAGCCAGTACTTCTAATTATATAGTGGTGATGTGTAAGCGCTACTAATTACAGAGAAATGCTTGTCATGGATATATCATTGTCTTGGTTTATGGGGAAAAAGTGACCACCGGGATAAGAAATAGCTGGTGCTAAGCAACATTGTGTGCCAAAATGGGAATTTCACGTGGCTTTCAAACCTTCCACTGGCTCTTAAGTGTAATTAATTGTTACAGTTCTATCGCTCACAGATGCATAAATACCCAATTGTGGAGTGGTGTGAAACTCATGTGATTTAAGCAAACTGATAGTTCTACAGGACTCAAGTTGTAGTCGTCTGCTTAGAATTAATCGAATAAGCTCTGAAGGTACAGATATGCTTAGTAAGAGACTCAAAATATGCATTTTAATGGTCCAATCGAGTCATGGACCCAGTTCAAATCTTACTCTGTAACAATCTATGTTAAAGGAAAGTTGACATTTGTTATTCTTGTAATAATTATTTAATTCAAGCACATGAGGTTATCAATATTAAATTCTCCTTCTTTTCTAACAGTATCGTGCAAATTTTAATATGATGCTCATACATATCTAAGCTTATTATTGCTCCCCCGCATTTTTGCATTCATGTAAGTTTCTTCACAGTTAATCTTTCATAGTTAATTTGGGAGGACAGAGTAATATAAACAATTATTAAAGTCAGCTTCTATAGTTTGGCTTAAATTTAGAAAACAGAAGACTCATGGGGCAAAAGACAGATTTTCAAAGTGATTGAATATTATTAGCCCAAGATTAATAGCATTTATTTTACTTTCTTTTTCTCTGAAAGATTAATGATGCTTTAATTACTTGCATGGCATTGAACTTATAGGAAATTATAAACTTTCAGGAAAGAAAACTCTTAGAGATAATTTTATTAGTGTAGATGATTAGATGATTAGACATTAAATAAGAGATATGAGATTGTAACACATCCAGTAGTTTTCCCCCTCAATCAGTTGTTTTGTATTAGAAGAGATATAGACTGCTTATTGTACAATTATAATCTCTCAAATAATATTATACATTCATCAAAGTATTAACTATTAACATTACAATGTAGCTGTTATTGATTCCATTTTACAGAAGAACGAGTAAGCTTTGGAAGCAGTGTAGTATATCTGTGCACAAGAGGTAGAATTTGGACTTAGAACGTTGTGATTTTCCAAGCTTGTCTTAACTGCTACACACAAAGCAAAATAATTTAAAAAAGTGAGAAATCATGGAGATGTTCTGGAGAAAGAGCTTTATACACAAACAAGAGAATTACATATAAAGTAGAACCACCTTCGAAAAGATGTTAGGCTTTTTGGGGAGGATAGTAGGGAAGAAATGTGGAATTTCTGAAAAAAATGGCAAGACGGGGAGTTAAGGGCCACCCAGCAAAATGAAAAGGCATGGACGGGCAGTGCCACTGTCTGTGTTTGTGACAGAGTCTGGTATTGGAAATATAAAATGAAAATTAAATGTTCTCATCCAGGGCAAACAAAGTGAAGCCATGGCTCCAGTGACGTCCTCCCTCAGGAGCACTTGTCCAGAGGGACGAGAGTGCTCCCATGTCAGGTGCCCTGACTCAGTGCTGGTGCCTGGGAACCCCCAGGAGAAACCCATCAAGCAATAGACTTTGCCTTCTACATCCGGATAAATCCACATGTATCCTGAAAAGCTCCAGGGATACAATACGAGGAAAATTATGGTAGTGACTCTTCTCAATCACTTTGCTATGAAAAATACACAGTTTGTCTTCTATATTTGGCACTTTGTATGATTGAAGAGCATAAACTATGAAACTGTGGTGTTCACATGATCACCAGAAGAGCTTGGCCAAATACAGACTCCTAACTCCAATTTCTCCTGACAGGAAACAGGGGTGTGGCTAAGTGTTTTAGAAGGGCTTAGAATAAGAATATTGAGAAACACTGTCTTAGTATTTTTCCTCTTAAAATAAAGCGACCTGTCCCAAGATGGCCCTTGAAGGCCCTTACTGACCCTGTATTCTCCTGGGTTTCTGTGTTCGTGTTCCCAGCAAACAAAACATGGACCTGCATGATTTGTCTACGTGGGATGAGCCACTGGTTCTGTTTCTATTCATTGTAAATTAGGGCTAGTATGAGTCCTGACCTTACTGTTCTATGGCTGATTCCTCGTCAAGGCTACTAACGGCCAGCTGCTGAGTGCCTCAAAGCCACGTGGCACAATCTTATACAAGCTCCCAAGAGGTACCCAGTACCTGGAACTACTACTCCTTCCAGAAAACTCATCTCTCTGCTTGTTTTGGAAAAACCATGTTCTGCTTCCCTCTATATTCCCCCCACGGCTTCTTATTTCTTGTTTCATTTTCCTACTTCACTTCTTTCCCTTCCTCTATAAATGATAGGGTTCTTGCTTTTCTTTGATTTATGTAGTGGAATGTATGTAAATGAACAACGTGAAGGCAAAAGCCATTCTTTGATTTGTAACACAGAATACAGAAATGTCTATAATAAATGATTAGTTATTTTGGTAATCAGTACTGCAGACATCTTTCAGCAGCTGTGTAAGTGTCATATGTGGTTATTATTCTTTGAATGTGTCCCCTCCAAAATTTTTCAATGGGATGAGGAGCCCTTACAAAGTGGCTTCATGGAGGGAGTTTGTTCTGTCTTAGTCTTCCACCCTTTTCAAATGAGAATATGGCAAGTAGAAATTTGCTTGGACCCCAGAATTCCCAGCCTCCAAACTGTAAGAAATAAATTTCTGATTTTTATAAATAAATTACTCAGTCTCAGATGTTCTGTGATGGCCAAACACACACACAAAGAAGGCAGGCCTCTTTGCATATTTAAAAGTGATGTATTTACAATTGCTTTTTGTTAAGAAATCATTAATAGCTAGCAAATAAAACCAAATCTACAATTTAGACATTTCATGTACTATTTCCTTGGTTAATTGTTGGTTCCCTGGAAGGTCTAGAGTTCATAGGTGTGTAAGAGAGATCTACCAATAAAAACTATAATCTGATGGAAGAAATATAGGCCTTGCAGTAAGAAAGATGCCAATTTTATTCACACATCCTCAAAGTCCTTGACACAAAAATCTGGAAAAATATCTGAGCCTCATTGAGTTTTATTGCTATTATTTGAAATAAGATAAATGTTACTGTAAATAGCAAGGACATTAGAAAGAATTGAGACAGGAAATTAATAGAGAGTGTTTATCACACAAGGTATCAGTGATGTTTGGTGAGTAATAAGAAACTTTGTGCAGTGATTAACTAGGTCATGAAAAGAGGGCTGAGGTAATAAACAGACATGGGTTCTTTCAGTGATGTTTAACATACAGTGCAGGGTCTCTGACACTCATGTTGGTCATGGTGTTGACCGTGTTGTTGTGAGTATGATAACAGTACTCTGTGAGTACCTACTCTAACATCATACCGCATATCACACTTGCTCTCTTTGTATCTCTTCTTTCTCGTAATTAGAAAACAATGAGTAGACATGTGGCGAAGGTCAAGTAAGTATTTGTGTTCAATGCTTAATATAGTGCTGAGAAACAATGTGTGTACCAGAAACTGCTACATGATTCTTGTCTCTCACTTTTGTGTTCAGGTTCTCTGCAAAGTGCTTATCTGTAATGTCATTAATTCTCAGGAAGTTTCTGTGGGAAAGTCATATCTTCTTCCTTTCAAGACAAGAAACTGAGGCATGAAGAAATCAATTGTTTTCCACAGAGACATGGAGCAACTAAATAAGAGTGAAGATTTGAATGTAAAACTGCATTATTCCAAATTGGTGCTGCAAATTGTCTCAAAGTAATTTGTCATATTATGAATGTCACAATCCATTTGTTTTGTTTTATAACTTTTGTGATCATGTACCATTTTTAATATTTAAAATATATACATATTTAAAATAGTACCCTAAGAAAATCATTCCCTCATTTATTCTTCAGATGGACATACACCCAAAAATCATGGACTTTGTGTTGGGACTCCATTTTTCAGGCAAGATTGAATCTTAGAAAATTAAGAGACTTTTCCATGGCTGGTCAGTAGTAGCTGTAATGAAAATATTGATTAAAAATTGTCATTTAATGTCTTACTGCTGAACACGTCATGAACCGTTTTCCATCCAGATCATACTTGTGATAACAATTTTGAAGGAAAATTAACATATCAGAGAGGAGCAATCAGGCTCCGGGATGCTGTGCGCCTTGTCAAAAATAACATAGCCTTTATGTAGCAGTGCAGAGACAGAAATGCAGATTTGTCTAATTTCAATGCCCTGCTTTAAAATTCGCTGGCCTGATTCTTGCTTAAGGCCATGAATGAGTGCTCAGTTGAGACTTAGAAAGCTCCGCAGCTAGTCCACATGCAAACCAAACTTGTCTGCAAAAACTTAGGGATGGGCATTAACCTTCAGCATCTTGAGTCATAAAATCACCATAGAAAGTCTGATTCAGAACACTGTTCTCAGTTAATGGATCTTCCAAGAAAAGTCAATTGTCTACGGCCTGCCAGGTGCTTAAATGAATTAACTTGCTAGGTGAAGTTATTTTCTAATGTCAGAGTGTCCCGGAGAAGGAAATGAGGTAGAAAATGACAACGCTTACCCCTTGCAGAATAGCTGTCACCATGATATGAGACTCTATCCCAGACCAGCATTTCAAAGATTTGGTTTTACAGATTAAGGAAAACAGTTCAAACTACTATTCTTTCCATGGAAAACAAAAGTGATAAATATGTTTTTGTGGCTGATGGAAAGAAATGTCAAAAGAGAGAGAAAAATCTTTTCACGATCATGTCTACCCCTAGCAGGATGAGTCTCTTTAATGAAGGGACTACTTAGAATTGAGCAGACCAGCACAGAAAAGTCAGATTGCAGCCTGGAGACATTTAGTGAAACATTCATTAATTTTATATTTCATGTTTCTTAACTGACTTATTCTTTAAATTTTACTAACTCTCATAAATTGAAAAAAAAACACCATTGGGTTTTATAAGTTAAAACTCTACAGTCCCTTGCTTTCAGGGTCTCCTTTCCTCTTGTAGTAAAGTGAAGTAGTTGTTCAGATAAACATCAAAATAGTAAATTATGGTTTCTTTTTTCTATAAGTTCTCTGTGTCCCTTGCCTCAATATCCATTAAATCAAGTCTGCTTTCTTTAGAGTCCGAGCTCACTAAAAGCACTCAGGGGAGGATCAGCTTGTAAAATGAATGGAACTATTCATTAGTTTAAGTGTAAGTACAAAGGGTGTGGGGAGAATGCTCTAAATTGGGAGTGAAAAGTCAACATGTACACAGCTAAGATCTCATCTTTGCATTAGCTAAGAGCTTTTATATGCTTTTTGGGGAGAGGGGCAGAAGGGGAGTAAGTGACTTTTCCAGGTATTATGAGCCACATGCACCCACCTTGATTTCCAAATAAGTAAGAGGCAATCTTGGACAATCATTATGAGACCCTTTATATGTGCATTTACACATCAGGTTGGGGTAAGCAAACAAACCAAAAGGTAAAAATGTTGAAGACCTAAAGTGTACATGAAAACTAATAGGGGTAACACTCATGAAGCAAATTTACTATAAATATGATTGACTATATGGAAATTACATGTAAAGAATAGTTTTGAGCAATCTCTGGTAGGATCAGAGGGAACACAGCACTTGGAGTGAGTGTGTGTGAGCCCACAGAACAGCTTCATGCAATCTCTATTTTAGAAAGTAGGAAAGAGAAACACTCCTTTCTCTTCCTGAGGCTAGTTTTGTGCATGTGTCCCTGGGCTCCACAGTACCCTGAATGTGCAGGAGCTCTAGCTGTAGCTGTCATGTTCCAAGTTACAGAGGTGACAGATGGGGTCATCTTCTTAACATACTCCTATTGCTCCAGGCTGTAGAATATGCACAATTCAGTGAACTAACTTTAACTCTATTCCTGGTCTTTCCCCTCAGAGAAGCACATCAGCATGATAAATGAACAGTTACTTCCACAGAAATAACCCTAAATTTATTTTGGTTATTTAAAAGATAGAAAGTTCAATTTATTACTAGAGACAAACTATCTATAACACTTCAGTTGCTCAGTGGGACTTATTAATGTGCTAAGCCACCAAAGTTGTGAGCCAAGATGGAGGTAATCAGTATTTCCCAAATCCCTGGCCTGCAGATGAAAATCTTAACTTGAGACTTTAATCAGGGTTAGTCTTTGAAAGATAAGGGAATCCTAGTGTTGAGAGATATCTACAAAGAGTGGTATAAATTTCCATTACAACTTGGAGATGAGGTTCAAGTTCCCCTAAACAATTGACACAGAGCAATGTGTTACTACTAATTTGTGTTGATCTTTAGGTGTAAAAGCCAATATGAATTCCTTGTAAAACAAACTTTGTAAATATGCAAATTTGTCTTTGTAAGCAAAAATGAGTTCTAGATGCCCCGACACTGAGAAGGAAAATACTCCTTCCTGTTCCCATCTCACCCCGAGCAGCAAAGGGCAGATTATTGGTTCCTATAGCCACTTGTGTCCTGAAAGACCCTGTTCAGAACACAGCCACTCGCTGGGAAAACTGTGCAATTCAATATTCCAAAAAGTAATCAAAGGTTTCAAGCAGCAGAAATCATGTCTGATGAATCTATTAAATTTCATGTTACTCTGTTAAAAAAAAAAAAATCAAGTACTTCAGTAGAAAAGGCTGGCTTTGGAACTTCTTAGTATAATTTTTATTAACTTGTGTCAATTATACTTGATAATATATTTAATAATGGGTTTGGGGTGATGTTTTAATGCATGCATTCAGCATGCATTGATCAGATCCTATCTTTTTTTATCCACCCCTCCTTTCCCAATCTCAGATAACCACTATTCTACATTCAGCCCAAGATTTTTTAGCTTTCACAGGTGAGCAAGAACACAGAGTATTTGTCTTTCTGTGTTTGGCTTACTTCACCTAACAGCATATCCTCCAGTTACATCCATTGTGCTACATATGGCAAGATTTTATTCCTTTTAATAGCTGAATAATGTTTCAATGTGAGTACACACCATATTTTCATTTTCTGCTTATCTGATGAGGGGCACTATGGCCGATTTGGTATTTTAGCTATTGTCAATAGTAATACAATAGACACGGCTGCATAGGTATCTCTTTTTTTATGTTGATTTCATTAAAATCCAAGATCATTTACAGACTAGTTTCCTTTCTGACATATTTAACATAAGTTTAATTTTCATTTGTGGCTGAATACTTTTAAAAGTAGTAATCCACATGACGTAACAAGGAAGAAAGAACATCTCATATTGAAATAAAGTAATTTAGAAAAATGATTGAATGGTAGACATTGATATGAAGAAAACATTTTAAATTATTTTAGATGAACTTTTTATACATACTCACCATATATTTTATATATAATAAACTAACATGACTTTTTTCAAGAACATATTTTTTACACAAGTTTTGAGGGACTGTAAAAGTTACAGTTTACCCCTAAAATTAACTCTCCTATTTTTTACCTGCACTTTATATATGCTGGGTTGTTGCTCATGGTTTTTTATGACTACAAGTTTAAGATTTTTTTTTTTCTAGTCCTCAGTATTAAATGACTAAATGGAAATTCCTTCCTTGGTCCACAATTTCCTCCTATTATATAATCCTGTAACTATGAAGCTTTTAAGAGGAGAAAAGATTTATTTTCTCAGTAGCTAGTGGGTTATTTACAGTCTTTCATTCACGTTTTAGAAATTGAAGTACTGCTTTTGACACAAGTGCAGTTGCGAGACCAGTTTTGACAGGATTGATTAGCATGTTCTGAAAGGAATATACATAAAACAAAAGCGAGTCCACCGTGTATCTTTTTCTTTGGTGTTTGTTGTGGTTTAATGGACGTTTTTCAAAGAGATCTGAAATTGCAACATTTAGAGCAGCAATGAAACTTATGTTTCTGTGAGAAGAAAATCCCTTGTAATTTAAATTATTTGCCATGCTTTTCCGTGTTTGGCAGGTTTGTTTAATAAACTGTGCGTTGGTCCTTTCTGATTTCTTTGTTTATGAAAACATTGATTGCCAGATGAGTTTAAAACCTACCAGGACTTCAGAATGTGAACTGTTTACCAGAAGAAAAAAAAATACACATTAGGCTGTGATTAAATATTAATACTATATATTGTTTTGTTATGTGTTCATTGATAAATAATGATATTTATTGTTTTAAAAAGTAACTTGAGCTGGGGATTTAGCTCAGTGATTAGAGTGCTTGCCTTGCAAGCACAAGGACCTGAGTTCGATCCCCGGCACCACAAAAAAAAAAAAAAAAAAAAAAAAAAAAAAAAAAAAAGTAACTTGAGATTAACATTTCTTAGCCATGTTTAGAATGAAATTTGAAGTATTTCTGAGTCAGTTTTGCAGGATAACTCCTACTTCTCAAGCTGCATGCAAATTAGTCCTGTTCCTTCCGTCCGTGTGGCTGCGAGCCAAGCTGTCAAGACGTGGCTAACACGCGGGCTTTCAGGGACATCCGCTGCCCTTCAATCCTGGACAAATATGCATCTCATTCTTGATTTGTATTTTATTTTGTTTATACATGTTTGCCATCCATCATGGATGCATCCACGGTGGGGAGTTGGTACCTACAAATGACACATCTTCATTCCTAATTACCCATCACTTGGTCCTCTTCCCATTTGCTAACGATCTATCTCCCTATTCCCGATTGTCTATCTTTTATTTTCCTCGTTGATATATTTATACTTTGGGTTTCTTGTATGAGAGAAACCATACCATTTTTTTACGCTTGGGGGTCTGATTTATCATTCTTTTTCCATGCTTTCTTGGTAAATAAAAATCAACACAGTGGTATAATTCCATGACTGTACTGACCTCTCACGTGGAACTCACGCCTTGGCATCCTCTGACCTCATCTCACAGCACCCAGCATTTGTTACGTCGGGAACACAAGACTGGTCATAAGGCCTTCTTGGGTTAACAGATGGATCTAGATGTATGTAGTGGTAAAGATTTATCAACAACAAACACGTGAACAAGTGAAGTCTATTGTGATTTAGCCAGAAAAGAAAAAAAAAATGGAATATTTTAAAACTGGTCTTTTTTTTTTTTTAGTTTTTTTTTTTTTTTTTTTTTTTTTTTGGTAGCAGGGATCGAACTCAGGCCCTTGTGCTTGCAAGGCAAGCACTCTTACCACTGAGCTAAATCCCCAGCCCAAACTGGTCTTTTTTTAAAAAAAAAATTTGCATCTTAGTACATGTTCACAGGGGGAGTTGGCACAGGTACATAATACATCAAAATTAATTATTTTTATTTTCACTCCCTACCGCTCCCCTCCTTCTCTGTTCCTTCCAACCCTTAGTCCTCTTCCTATTTGCAAAAACTCTACGTTCATCATCATTTTTCCCTTCAGTACTTTGTTTTAATTTTCATCCTCTTTCCCTCTTCTTCTTTCTCCCACCCTCCATCTCTTGGTACCCCATCCATTTGAAAACTATATATAATACATATATGTATGGACAGAGAGTAAAGATAGACAAATAGGAAGTAGACTGATCTAAAACTGATCTTCAAAAAGGCCTGTCCCAATTCAATATGAGCCCTTTTGATTTGGAATCATATTTCAGATCCAGTGATAACTGGCATCCTCATTTTACTTTTCCTTTGAAAGGGCAGATCAAATTGTTTAGTAGGAATCACATGTTTTTTGGAGAACACTAGTTGTTTAATAACTAGTTATTTTAGTTTATTTGCTTAATGTAATGTATCTTCAGTGTAACTGATATTTGAATATTTACCCTTCTCTGCAAATTCAAATGCTGGAACTCAAAACTGTAGAATCCGATCTTCTTCAAATGCTTTCAAACATGACCTCCTACAAGAGGAACACGTATATGAATTAACAGCAGTAGTGTGAATTTTTCAATAAACTTTAAAGAAAGCAATGGTAAAATATCACTGGATTTTGCCAATCTATTGGACTCTGCATCCATCTTTGTGTGAGTGTGTGTGCACACGTGCATGTGAGTGTGCGTGTGTGTATGTGTGTGGTGTTTTTCATTAAGGACAAACATTTTTAGTAGATGTTTTATTTTTTAAATTGACAAAGTTGCATATTACTTGTATTTTCTTAGAACAGTTCCTGTATGATAGCATTTATGCTCTTTAATTTTTCCATAAAATTTAATTATGAAACATACACACACACATGCACACACACATGCACGCACACACCTCATTTCTCTTACTTGCCCTCCACGTGAAATGTCGGTATAACTCCTGTTCTATGAAGGGAGCTGACTGCACTGGATACTACATTTAGACTTCGCTCGTGTCGGGCTCTGGAGTTCAAAGATGCCGATTTCGGCTGACCCATAGTTGAGTCCTCAGTTACCCTGGAGATGCTGTCCTGGTCTCCATGACATCTCCCCTTGGGGTAGGAGATCACTAGGTCATTCCTTCTTGGGATCTCAGAGTTGAACTTCTGCCATTTTCCTCCAAGGACTCGTGAATCTGAAATTCATTTCCTTCCCATTACAACAGAGTTTAAGGTTCGTGGCCTTTGGAAACCACTCAGTATTAATTTTAGTTAAGCTTTTACCTAACTGAGGAGGTGGAGAAAAGTAATTGAATTGGTAGCAAATTCTAATGTATTTACATATTGCTGAACTTCTGAACATATTAATAAATTTCCACCACAGAATTCCTTTTTATTAGTTAAATTTAACAAATAGCCTTCCCATTATTTCCTTAAAATCGCATATGAATTTCTTTCTTTTTCTAAAGACCTATTTTTCTGATATCCTGTGCTGATTTAATAATGTAAAACTAGGCTAAAAAAAAATCCCAATATTACATCCAATTAAATATAACATTGGGTATGTTTTATCTACTTCCTGAAGTAAAAGCCTACTGAAACAAGGTTGTTCTACTAATTAGTGGCAATATTGTTCCAAAACATACTGTTATTATAACACTTTATTGTATTTAAAATAGAACCGGATATATGATGGTATTTAGAGTTATTCAATATAGAGTAAATATTTTACCAAATACTAGTATTCAAAAATCTTTATCAGGTATATAGGAAAATCTGGTAGATTATTAACTTATTAAGAGAAAGCAATTGCAAGAAAATGCAATATATTTATAGGCCTCTCAGATAAAATATCTGAAGGATTTACTTGGAATATGCAAGTTTATAGCTGTGGTGGGAACATTCGACTTGGCTGTACTTTCATCAATAATGGGCTCTAAATGTTTCTTAAAATATTTTGAAGTAATCTTTATGTGCTTTGAACATTTGAGTTAATACTCAAAGCTTCCAACTTATTGAATATAATACTGTTTTGTTGATAATGACATTCCTGGTACTTGCTGTTTACACAGATACCCAAAGTTTTTTGCTTCTGCTCTGGCTAAGAGCAAAGAGCCTGGATCCCATGCTGCCACCATACTTGCTACTGTAGGAGAATTTCATCCAACCCATCGAATTATCATTTTGCACTTACGTTTCCTCTTGATTATATAGCTAGCCTAGAAAAATAGTAAAGTGTATTTATTGGACTCACTATGAATTCTAAATCTCTTTTAATAGGTCTTATTCAATTCAGATGAGGTAAAAACTAATGATTTCCTGCTCAGATATAAAGAAATACAAGTCTTGAGATTCATTGAACATCTATGTAGGATTTTTCCCCTTTCCCAACTCCAGACTCAAAATTTCTAACAGAATTTTGAAAATCTCACATGTGGCTCCCATGCACCTAATAAATTATGACAGAAATTGGGGCAGGCTGAATAACATTCACTTAAGCTAGAACATATATGGATCTTTCTCCCTGTGCCAAATCACTCTTGCAGCGCACTGACTGGTGTGGAACTCTCCCGGGGACCCTAAGTGTGCCCTTCCGATGCCACATGCGAGGCAGCTGGACAGGGGCTGAGCCCTCCTTTGTACCTCCTGCATGGTGTTATGTCTTAGTTAATAGCTGAGAATTCAGGTTTCAAAGAAGGCCGGATCCCGCTGATGCCATTCTGTCCATTGTGTCCCAGGGTGTGTGCCCCACTCCCCACCGGATTCCTCCAGACTGACCTGTGTACACCTTCTGTCCCCGCCACTTCCCGCTGGGTGCACACTGTTAAGCTGACACCTTGGCAAACACCAGCTTTTGTTGTCCTGTATGCGAAGAGGAAGGATTGTGGAGAGGCACGCTGAGCATCCTGGCTGAGCAGGATTTTGGAGAAACTGGGGATGGAAGCAAACATCTTATTACATACTCCCCTTGTTCTGAGATAGCAGAAAGCTTTCTCCGTTTCCAGGAAACACGAAAGTCAATTCTTCCCTCTGATCAAGAGCTCTTTTTTGGATAATCTGAGACGGGCTCTTTAAAGGTCTGCAGAAGCCAAAACAAACCTGTGTGGTTATAACGGCTGATTGTATCTTCTGTCTGGTAGAAAGAGAAGGACTGCTCTTACATTTGTCTACAGTTAGTTTAGTTTGTCCAATTTGCCTAAAAGCATTCATTATCCTTTCTTGTTTCTTGTAGGAAAAAAAAATCATGGTAGAAATTGATTAAATATTCTAGACATGGTATCAAATGGAAGTGCCCATTCTTTTGTCATTTTCACTATTTTGCACCATTTCTCCCCAAAAGACACAGATTTAAGGATTGTAACATAAGAATGTCTTCAAAATGAAATGTTTTTTTTTTATCTATGAAAAGGGTTTTTTTTTTAACCTCAACAGTTTTATTTCAGATATATTATTTATATTAGAGTACAAATATTAAAACAAAGCAGAAAATACTAATAAATTTGGGATTACACATAATATGGCAGAATTAATGTAACTATTTGTAAAACATTGATTTTTAGACTAAATTTTCAAATAAAGCACCTGTGTGGTCTTTATCTCTTCAGTGTTCAGTATCCACTTGTAAATATACAGCATTGAACTATACCAACTCTAATCCTCTGGCTCTAAAACTTTTGTTGTTGTTGTTGTTGTTGTTGTTGTTGAGACAAGGTCTCCCTGTGTAGTTCAGGCTGGCCTTGAACTCATGGCAATCCTCCTGTTTCAGCCTCCAGAGTGCTGAGATTACAGAAGTGTGCCACCACCCTGGCTCTAAAACATGTAAGCACAACAGAGACTGTATTTATCACATAATTCAGGAAAAGTTAAATTTAAAATTATTTTTAAATCTTTGTGAAAAGTTAATCATTTCTTTTGTTATGGATGCTCACTTTTTAGAAATACTTTTCTACATAAACCATTAATCTGCTTATTTGGGGTTAAGCAGTAAAGTATTTTAAAACCAAAGAGGCAATGTGTGCATGAATAGGACTTTATTAAAAGTACTTTCAAAATACTTTAAGAGGAAGAGGGTATTCTTGTGAAGCATACATCAATTGTTAACTCAGACAGGTTATATAGATGTGTTTATCCCCTTTCGTATAAATTGTGTGTTAGATGAAATTTTGACATGGAAATGTGATTTGATGACTGTATTCTCTTATTTCAATTTGTGAGTATGTAGTATCTAGTTTAATTCCACGTACATATTTAGAAGCCTTTGTTATGAAACTTCTATCCATATTTGAGTGTTCATCAGAGGCATCTCATGTTTTTCTGCTCAGTTCTTTAGGGCTCTGTGAAGCTATTAGGGGATGATATGAGGGAAGTGGGAAGGTGAAAGAAGATCCCCTAATGCTGTTCAGGTTTTCTAAGCTGACGTAGTCCATTGTCTACAGTATTGAGTTGTAGTTATATTCAGAAAACATGCTCTGTGTTTATGAGAAATAATCAAAGGGAAGTAGAGTCGAGTGGGAAAGTTATTTCGTTTACCAATAATAAATTCATAAGGACAGCCTTCGGAAAAATCTTCATGACCAAATTACCTTTACATATGTATTTAATTGGGAAAGAACAACTACTGATAAAAATTTTAAAAAGTGTATTTTGCTAAATATGTACACTATATTGATATTAGAATCATGCACAGAGTTTAAAACTAAATCTTACATTTGGGGACTGACATTACTGGTGACTGTACTATAAATTTATAATCTTTAAAATGTGAATTTTGTGATATTTTCATTATTAGATTGAGCTTGAAATTTCCTCTTCAATTTCAACATTATTTTATTAATTATAAACTTAGCATCAAGGTTTAAAGTACTGAATACAAACACTTTAAATTATTTGAATTATTAGATATAATAATTGTGATGGAGTAACTTTACTGAAGTGATCTTTACAACTCAGGAATTTTTACCATCTTGGTGATCAATATTAATTACTGACTTAACATTTAGAATTGTTGTCTTTGAGAAGTTTCACTAGTTTGTTAATAATTTGCTTCATTCTAAATCAAAATTTTCTCAGAAAATTGAAACTTGGTAAAGATGATTAGAAAAGGAGAGTTCAAGAAATCATCACAATCTCCTTATCTAAGCCCACAAAACTATAAAATAAAATGTTTTCACCTCGGTTAACTACATTATTTGGTTAAAATAAATGTTTTAAAAGATGACTTTCAGGTCATTGTCTTTCTCCAATTTCACTTTTTTTTTTTTAAGAGTAGGAAAGTTTCTTGGGGAACAGGAATGGGGAATATGAATAACTCCTGAGAGACAGGAGGGGTGCCGAATGGGCTGCTCTCCAATTTCATTTCTTGGGATGAGCTGGGGTCTCATTTGCTTAGAATGGAAATAATTTTCTCATCTTAATGAATTTGGAAAATCTATGACTAGTATTATTTTGTATTTGCTAAATTTTATTACTGATGAGTTAGTACTAGGTTTGGAAATTACCTATTGTAAACAACTATGGTGTTCATAATATAGTCAAAATTCCCTTATTAGGTAGTCATTTATACTTAATTATGACCGATCATGTAACAGAAATAATGCATTTTTCTTTATGTACTAAATTATGATTTTAACAAAATAGAGCAAACATATTTTGTTCACATAATTACTATTAAAATACATTTCTTCTTTTACCAAGAATATCCTCTAAATAAATAAAGCATACCTAATGTTACAGAAAAATTAATATATGTGAATGAGTAGTATGATTTCTAAAACTGCACTAAAATTTCTTTCCAGGAAGTAAACATTGGTAATAATGAAGAATGGGGATTTAGTCACATGCAGATCAAAATGGCATCATAAGTCCCTCTATTACCACATATGCACAGAATTTTATTTATAGAACTATTTGAATGAATAGATTTGTTTTACCCTTATTATATGTTTCCTAAAGTATAGAAAGTACTCCTTTCAAAATAATTAAATAAACCAAAGAATTTATTTAATTAATAAATAATAAGCAATATTAATAAGCAAATAAGCAAAATGATTCCTGGATGAGATTTTGCCAAAAAATATCTATTCTGCTCCTTTTCAAAAGTAGAAGATTCATCTTCAAATGAGAAGCCATAGGGTGTCTCTCAGTGAGCCTTTGATTTCATGTCATTGTGACCTATTGGTGCCTATTTATTATATTTCTACATACATGAATATTGCACCTATGTAGAATCAAAAACACCAACTCAAATATACCAGGACTTACTAAGAGAGAAATATTAAACTATGAGCACTCTGAAAGATAAGGCTCATCCAGATCATTTCCATTTGAAAGAAAAATGACTCATAATTGATTGGCCAGATGCCAAAGTCGCAGTGGGGTTGAAAAGCTGGTAAGTGCCCTCATAAAAATAGAAACTGGATCAACCAATTGAATTTAATTATATATGAAGGTGATGATGGAGCTAAACTGTCTGTAATTGGAGCCCAATTACTCAGCTGGTCTTCCATAAAATTAATTCATCTGAAAGTTTGCCATTGTCCTGTGCTCCAGGCCTGCTGCTGGTTTAATTAGTTAACACCAAGAAATCTTGAAACAGTAAATTATTTTGTCTTTATTGCCAATTATTAGTTAAGGAAAATTGTATATAAAATATTAACATCTGCTTCGGGGACACATAGGAAATGGCTCAATGAAAACACCTTTTTGTTTTCTACCCAAAATGACATCAAAGCATAATAGAGGGTGTCTTCTTGTATACCACTTATGCAGAACACGCTGCCAATGCGTGCACTACTCCACGGGCGAGGGTTTTGCAAACATGTGGCCTAAACTCTTTATGTTAGAAACATTAAGTTTAATATCAATGCTAAAACATATCTGTATATATACAGAAAATTACCAGTGAAATTCTTCTCCAGGCTTTCAATGACTTTGAATGGTGTTTTTAACAATTTAACACAGTTTCAAAATAATATTTCCTGACTCCTGAAAATTGATAAAATAATCTACATTATTTTTTCTCAATTATGTCACTTGCGTAAATAGCATAGATCAATCACCAAGTAGTTAATACATTTGAGAAAAATTGGCCTAATAGCTTAAATACCCACGCCTAATTTTTGTTTTTTAATGTAACAAAATGAAATATATTGCCAATCATACTGAAATTACTAATACCATTTCAAAGCAATCTGCTATCAGTATCATGTAGAGATAGCTCCTTTCTAGTCAATTTGTTTCACCATATCATACTTTAATTTAGAAATAATTACTGCTCACAATATCTTATTCTTTAATTCCACACACAACGACTAATTCCAAATGAAACATCAGTGAAACTACTTAAAAATGAAAAATTTAACTGCAAACTATTGGTTTATCTAGAGAAGAATTAGAATGATCAGAACAAAAATAAGATGATCTCCTTAAAAGTCACTACAGTCCTTTCCAAATATACCCTTATTTTCATATAGAAAATAAAAATAGATTGCACAAAGCTTTGAAATATATATTCTAAATTTTGTTCTATTTTAAATACATGTATAGACATATATTCTTTCAAAGTCTATTGTGCAAAATAAAGTTAAAATAAATTATAACACTATCAATTAATAGATACTTTTAAGTGTTAAAACAGATTCAAATAGCTTTTGTACAACCTTATTCACTAGATGTGTCTCTTCAGATTGCAACGTTGACAATAAATCTCTTACTGCATAGTAAAATTAATGTAAGAATTGTCATTACATTTTCTATATTTCTTCCAAAAATAGCCCCACAAGAGCCAATTATCTTTTAAACCCCGGTATTCAATCCAAAATGTCACGATAAAGCTTAACTTTTACAGGAAACCTGAAGTCAAACCTTTTAAAAGAGAAATGCACTTTAGTTCAAGGGATACGCCATCTAAAACGATCTTGAAAATAGTGTTTCCTTTCACAAGATTTCACAAAAACTTTTAGAAAGGACATATTTTAGGTAAGATATGAGCAATTATAAAATAATTTATCTAGGTTTTTCCAACCTGATAGAATGTGAGCAAATACTTTATGTAGTATTTATTTAATTTTATGGTGTTGCAAATCATGTCTTTTTTTTATTAACATAATCCACATCTGCCAAATATTACTTATGTAGTTAACAAATATATTTAACTATATCTATAACTCTGTATATTTTGGGAAAATGCAGTAGAAAAACTCATTTTTAAAGAATTATTTTAAACAAATATAAGGATAAAAAATTGCTTCATTTTAATTTTCAAACACAAAATAATTGCCAAACTGGTTGTTTCAACTACATTTGTAGGTGAGAGAAGGTTGGAAAGTCTTAAATATTTCTTCATGTTGCTTCAATGATTTTTGGAATCTCTGCACAATGTGTGGTTGTTTAATATTACTAAAGGCGAGAAAGCAATATAGAAGCTCTCGCATTGAGCTCACTGGCAAGCTATCAGCTTCAAAATGCCACAGAGTGCTGCGGGGAGAACATAAGCGCTGATGCAGGTGCTTCTGCTGGGGGTCTTAGTGCTCTCTACGAAAAGAAGTAAACACATTTTGCAAAATGTATGAATTTTCTCCCTATAAACAAATAATACATTTAAGGCAAAATAGCCCATAATGAGGAAAATGTATCTCTGGTCCACTTTCTCAGTAGCTTTTCTCAAGGTAAAGTTTTATCATATTATGATTACAGTAGATGCTCAGCTCCAATGAATGTAAAGTTTTTCATTTTTTTCTGACTTATAACAATTAGGAAATAGAGACATTTCCTCTATATTTTAGGATTGTTCATGTTTCTATGGCTATTAAATGATTCTTTGCTTTACATCTCATTCTCTGTACATAAACTCTATACAGAAACTGCATTGGCTTTTTGCTGTGGCTCATAGATCTGTAGATTCCTGATCACTAACTGAGCACAAGTGACACACACAGTCACTCACACCCACAAATCGACGTACACAAACAGACAAGCCTGGCCGCCAAGGAAGGAGACTGTGTCCCAGACCAGGACATCTCTCCAGATGAGAGCTGCCATCTATATATTTTCCCTAATGTGGCTTTATACTTGCTAGAAGGATCAACTTCTAACTGGAGACCCGGAAAGAAAAATTTCTAAATATGAGCTTGAAATCTCACTATAAATTGGCACAAAATGATGTGCCCCAGTTTACATGAGGAACCCTGCAGGATGAGAATGAAAAGCCTTGGTGGTCAAACCCTTGTGTTCACATACTGAGCTGCGTCACGGTACGTACAGCACCTGCCCTGATGTCACGTCTCCCTCAGAATCTTGGAAAGGCAAGAGCTTCCTCATCTGAACTGCCCGTTCATGGTCCGGTCTGTGTGACTCCTTGCTGCATAAAATTTACTCCTTAACTTGTGTAGATTTAGAGTTCTCACATGGTCAAATTAATAACCCACAGATTCAACCCCACAGTGATGCTGGTCTTCACAGCGATGGCATCATGTGCCTAAAATGACTCTAGAATACCACAAATGTGTTATTAGGATGAAGGTATGAGTTGTGCACCATGACCAAATGTTGGCATCTTCTCTTATGTTGCATTTTTTCAGCTAGTACCACTCTAACTAAATAGTGGATATGAAAAATTTAACTGTGACCAAGAGATATATGTAACGGCATTGAGGAATAAACTAAATGCTACTGGAGGCCCAAAACTCACTAGAGAATTTTGAGTATTTTGATTTTTCTTCCCATAAGCACAAACCATATTCTGTTTTCTTTTCCCCTGGTGCTAAGTCATAATAGACCAAAAAAGAGGCCGAAAGTGTTGGTTTGGTTGTGACAGTCTTAGCTATTGAACAGTGGGGCTCTTTGTCACATCAAACCCCAAGCCCTGTTAAGACTTGTGAATCCTGGGGACCAAATCTGCAGAAGTGTGCCTGCAGAGAGTGAGCTCTGGAAACAGAACCACTGAAACGGCAATGATGAGCTGCTCAGTTCCTGAAACAAATTTTCTCAGCCCTGCAGGAACACATCCTCCAATTGAATGTTTTTACAAAATTTATTGGCACCTGGTTGAGGCAGATGGTCATCTTGAGCCTCCCTCCCACAGCCCAGAAACATGGTGCTCCTACGTAGCTCCTGAAATTTGTATGTAGGCTTCATTTTTAAGAAAGAGAAAAAGCATACACGAAGTCTATAAAAGCTAAACATTTTTAATGAACATTTATGAGATAAAAAGGTATGTGAGAAATTTTAGTGAAAAAACTTGTTTGATTTTTTTCTTCAGTACTTCTGACATTCATAACTACTTTCATTTAATTTATTTCAAAATGTATTCCCAGCAAAGACCGGTTGTTATTTCTACTTAGCTTTTTCTTAGAATTGGACCAGGATCACCAGGCAGTCTTGGGTAATCAGACTACATAATCTGTGTAATGCACCTTATCTTTAAAGGGGAATTATAGGTAGTTCCACTTATTCTTCATTTGTTCATTCATGTCTGCATTCAATAAAAGTTTAATAAGCACCACTGAGGCACCACATAGCTCATTGGATAGAAAGTACTAGAAATTGATTCTATATCATTTATCTGTGTTTAGAATCACACATATGCTCGTAAGTGTTGACAAATGAAGTATCGTGTGGATACGGGTCCAGCTTCCTTTGATACTCTAGTCAGTAACATACACAATCTACTGAAGAACTTACATTCTCGCATTGTTACGAAAAAGTAACTGATGATTATAATAAATCAATGTGGTATGTGGAGTTGTAGAACATGTCGACTGCTAAGAAACAAAATTCGAAGCATTTGACATGGATTGTGTAGCTGTGGCTGGGAACAGGATACACAGAATTGATTTCTTATAATTAAAAAAGCCATTTCCTGTGCTGTCTTGCAGGGAACACTGATGCTGTAGCTTCTCTCTACATATCATTAAGCATTATGAATCGGAGGAGATAATAATCTAGCAGAAGGTAAAATCTAGGAAATAAGGCTACAATTATCAAGCCCATAAAAGTTGGATTAAAACATAAAATTCTTATTCCCTTTTGTTTCTATAAGTGAATACCACAGGCTGAGTAATTTATAAAGAACACAGGTTTATTTGCTTCCCAGTTCTGGAGGATAGGATGTCTGAGATCAAGGGAACACATCTGATAAAGGCCATTTTGCTGCCGGAGACTTGGCCATTTGAAGATGCCATAAGGCATCACATAGGAGTATAGCCTCATCTGGGAGAACACCGGTGTCTTCTGTGTGCACTCGTTCTCAACATAAGCCATAGTTTATGAATCGTTGAGTGGATTAGTCCCTCCTTAAGGTCAGACTTTTATTACCTAATCACCTCTTGCAGTACCTCCCAATGAAGCTTAAACTTCACTATGAGTTTGGGTGGGGATTCAAATGTTAGGTAATCACTTATACATAGACCATGGAAAAGAGCAAGTTATTGAGACTGGCAGAAACATGCAAACTGTTCTTCCCTTTTGCAGTCAGTGAACACAGCTCTAACACACACACACACACACACACACACACACACGCACTCACATACACAGAGGCATAAGGTGCCCAAGCAGGAAGTAGGAGGACCTTGGCTGGCTGAGCTGCCTGACACAAGCAAAGGTCTCAGTGAAGGAGTTGAGACAAAATGATGGCAGGGAATAATCCCTCCTGACTAGGAAACTTTGTTAAATTCAGATTTTTAAAGTATTATCTCGCTGATAATCTAAGGGAATCAGATTATCATATTTTTCACTTCTCAACAATACTTGGTGCTGATGAAGCTACACTAGGAAGGAAAATCCTGCATTTATTGATGAACTAGTCAGCTTATCCAGTGCTGGACACCATATGTGACACCCACAGCTTAAAGGAAGAGAAGTTTGATTTGGTTCATGTTTTAAGGGAGTTAGGTTCATGGTCAGCTGGATACAAACCAGAAACAGTAGAAGGGCATAGTGCTGCAAAGCTGCTTAGTTCATGGCAGCTGGGAAGCAGAACAGGGAAACTGTGCAGAGAGATGAGAACAGGGCCTAGATACAGTATCAAAGAGTGGCCTCTATGACCCATCCAGACCACCCACAAGGGTTTTCCCCCAATCACCTGGGCAGTTCTCAAGTTAATAAAGTTAACACCGTCAAGCTTAACGATCACAATGAAGGACATAAATTGTGTATTATTTCTGGAAATTAACCTGGGAATAGTGAACAGGGGACGTGAACTGCTATTTACATTCTATGAAGCATTGTAAGAGTCCACACTAAAGACAGAGCACATTAATGTGCAAGGGTGCTTACAACAGCTTGATTTGTAAACCAGAAAACAGCTTTAAAAGTCCACTAGTTGGAAAATGTTTAAATTATATAGCACATTTGTATAAACTATTAAATAACTATAAAAACAGTATTTAGTTACACACAAATACTTAAAATACCATAATGGAAAAATGCAAAGTATATAAAGATTAATTTGCACTATGATGGCGAAATGTATGGAGATCAATGAGAACAACCTAAAATTAATTTTAAAATGTTAAATTTTTTGAATGGAGAATTTATGGCTGGTTAATTTGTTTTGTATTTACTTTTTATCTACTTTGCTGAGTTTCACTGGTGAATAGCAGTTATATTTAACACTTAATGTATGAAGAAATTTGGTGTTTGAAGAATGTCACTCAGAATAAGACTAAATATTAAATGCTCTTCCTCCTTCCATGGTTAAGTATAACTAACAATTAAAGTATAGTACCCTTAGAGAAGTAGGTCATATAGTTTAATTTCTTGAAACAAGACCCTTTAGATTCATTACTGGAAGCTGGTAGATTCCGTGAATGTTTTGTTTAATTCTGCACTTTCACTTAGTTGGAAATTGAGAAATAAAAACATTATCTAAAAATATACAGCAGAGAAAGAAAATATCAGGATGAACTTCTGCCTGGTCTCTCCCTACACGAGCTGTCCATTGACGGCAGTCCCATTCCTGGTGCTAATGGGTAATTTTATTCGGTGACCTCTGACCTGTGACCTCACAGCCCGGAAATCCCGTGGAGCCCTTGTGCGTGTGCTGTAACCTCCTGTCTACTCTGGCCCTCAGCTTTATGAACTGGGTCATCCATCAACAACTTTTCAATATCACCGTTGTAGATATTTGTTGAAATGCTTTTCCATTGGACAGTCTCTTCCCCTTTCCATTGGCTGTTATGATTGTTCAGTGAATATTTTTAATGAAGTCTTGGGAAGGAAAGAGCACAATGTTCAAGTGCTGCAGTGATCCTCTTGTACTGTAGGCACCTAGTTTCTCCTGGAGCAACTTGACATCAGCTGGAGAATCACACTGTTTTTGTGTTCCCTGTGGGTCCAGTTGAGGTATTGCTGCAAAATAAAGATCATTTTGCTGTATTTTTCCAGAAATTCCACATGGAAGTTCCACTTTACTGTAACATTCAGTCATTTCTGGCCCATGGTGGCCACAATCTGTTGTCATTGCCTTCTCTTGGTATGAGCGAGAGGGACCTGAGATTCATTTTTAACTAAGAGAATGTGGCAAAGATTGTGAAATGCCACATCCTTGGCTGGGTGACACAAAATCTAAATGGTGGCGAGATGTCACTTCTGTGAGTACCTTTTATTACGTGTGATATTAGAACCAAGAAGAGAATGAGAGGCACTTTGCTGGCTGCCGGAGAAGCAATCTGACGTGTGGTGTGCAGACCATGCTGATGTAGCCTGGTGGGGCCCTGAGGGTGTGCAGCCTCTTGGAGTGGGACGTCAGCCCTACAGCTGCTGCAAATCTTGGAGCCTACCAAAGCCAGTGGAGCTGGGAAGAAAACCCTGAGTGCCAGACAAAAACATGGTCCAGTCTATGCTTCATCAAAGCCTTTTGAAAAGAGCATACTGATAAGCCAAGTCCAGACTCTTGATCTATATCAATCGAGACAAAAAGCTCATTGTTTCAAGGCACTGAGTTTACTGTAAATTGTTTAACAGAAATATAAAACAATATACCTCATCATTAACACTGCACTGATCAGCTTTCTCAATTCTACTGCCCAAAATACCCAACCTGCAATTTAAAAGGGGTAGAGGTTTCATTTTGCTCATGGTTCAGGGGATTTAGTCCATGGAAAGCTGGGTCTGTGGCAGAAACATCATGGGGGAGGGCACAGTAGAGGAAAGATTCTCAAAGTATGGCAGCCAAAAAGCAGAGAGAGAGAAGGAATGAGCCAGAGAGGGAGATAAACCCCGAAAAAGCACTTGGCCAGTAAACCACCTCTGCCAGGAAGTCCCGTCTCCTAAGAGCACATTTAGCTGTGAACTCGTTAATGGACCCACCCACTGATGAGTGCGGTCCTCACCCTTCAGTTCACCTTCCGAAAGCCCCACCTCTGAACACATGAGACATTTGGGGAAATTCTAGATCTAATCCATAACAAATAGTTTAGCTAATTTTACAAAGTACCATTAAAACTGAGTTCAGTTAGCAGTGTTCCTGAGCTGTCGCAGCCCGCGGGCTGCCCACTCCTGCTTCTCCCCACCCAAAGTCACTTGCACCTCCCGCCTCTTCTCCACCAGACACTGCAGTTGTGACACGCGAGGTCCAACCAAGGCAGTAAGCTCAGGGCAAAAGGAAAAGATACTGACTTCAAACATACAAGGAAATTGGACCCCGTGACAGAAGAGGCTCTACATGCTGTTAGAAGGGCTTCGCTGTTTAACAGGAGTCTCATCTTGAAATGATAAATTCTCATTATTACCTTCCATTCATTAGCGTTTGAGGTCCAGTGTAGTAAAGGATGTCATATATTTTCACTACTTTTCCTAAAGCCTTAGTGACCAAGACTAAGTGACACTGAATGCATACTAGCTATCGCAAACAGTGATCTTTGATCAGGAGTTGACTGAAGCCTCTCAGGTCACAAGGATAAGTCAGGTGTAAAGGTGAAAGCTCCGCCCAGCAGCTTTTGCAGTTGACACTGAACCACAGGAAGTCGAGTTCGTTTCTTCCTAAGTGCCACCAGGGAAGTAAACAAGTCTGGATGGCAGGGACCGAAAACTGGAAGGTGTTTCCGACTCCCGTTAACTCTGGAGAACAGAGCTGCAGTTCAGCCCGCCGCCGCGCCCCCCCTTGTCCCCTCTCTCTCTGGCCCTCCTGGGCTCAGGGGCTTTGGTGGTAGTCCTGTACTCACACAAGTCCCTCCATCAGCACCAGCCAAGACAGACTTGATGAAAAGACAGAACATCCCCAGTGAAGCTCATATGAATACTGTGAGAACCAAAAAAAAAGTGTAAATTTCTCGATATTCAGGTAATAGACCATTCTGTCCTTTTACACGCAAACCATTGCCATTTTTAGTACAACCTTACTACATCTTTCTTCCTTATATCCAAGAAGCCTTATTTTAAAGACCAGGCTTCCTGAGAAATCCTCACCTTTTCTACCCACTCAAATTTCTGTGTAAATGGAAGCCAGAAAATGTCTAGAGATTCAGGTCCTAAGATAAAGCAGGGAAGACGATATAATGGGGAAACCATCACAGCCTGAGTTCTTGGTGCTTCACCTCCCTACCACGGTACGTCTGGTGTGTGTAGGCGTCAAACACAGCAGGGCGCAGACTTGACGTGTCCCTGTTGAAGCAGCGATGCGCTCCCTCTTCGCCGCCCTCCAGCCTTTGGAATGGTACCGTCCCAATTTTCTGGGAATAAATTGGGGCTAAATGTGAATCTAGCTAGAGACGAGATGGTCATAATTTTTCTCACATTTTATATGATTGCATATTATTTGTTCTCTTTAAAATTACACATAATGGAAAACCTTTTAGTCATACAGTCCCTGTAGGATGTCCAGAGGGAAAATGCAGACAAGACAGATAATAGATGCATAGATAATCAAATGGCGATAATCCATTTCTTGTCCTTTCAGCCATCCAAAGGCAGAGTGCTTAGAACTGTGTGAAAATACCAGTTTTCACCTTCCACGTGTTCAATTGAAAATTAAGCTTTTGCGATAACTTCAAAATTAATCCAAAGCATAACACTTGCTTCAGCGGAAAGATTAAACAAAGAATTTTATTTTGTGCTTTCACTAATACTGCTCATTTTACATATTTAAATAGTTCCACAATATTTGCCTTGGTATATTATTTTAAATGAATTTATATTGCCAATGCAATTAGAGCCATGAAGGGCCTTGAATTTAAGAGTGAGTTTTCTATCCCTGATTTTTCAACACGTTCACCAACTTTGCATACATATCAAAGTGTATTATTTCATTTATTATGTCTACATAATTACCCTTTCTCCCTTAATTTTCTCTGTGATGGTAAAGAGGGAATGAGGCTCTTCCTTAACACACGATTTCAATAATCTGCTTAATTCGGATCTACATACCTATTGTCCTTTGAGATTTAATATACATCGCTATAAGGACTGATTATGGCCACAATGGCAAGTCTTAACCTCCTGTAAAGTTCCGTGTGAATTCCTCTTCAAGATGATTCGATTTCTGTGTTGAACGATGTCTTTCTTTTTGTAGGTCACAACGTGTGTGTTTTGTAGTGTTGGTGGAGAAGAGAGAGGTAAAGTAAACTAGACAAGAGTGTTGCAAAGTGAAGCTTTGAGTATTTAATTCTCCTCTGTGAAAATTTAATGCATAGGCTAGTTGTTAAAGAATCTAGCCCACTATTTATTTTAAATTGATCACATTTTGATCTCCTCAACTTCCTAATTCACTCCACTGTATTTCCTTCATTCCACTGAGCTTTCCACTGGGCTTTCTGCCTTTCCTTTTGTCTCTATGTTTCAGCACCGATTGACGATAATAGTCACTATTTTAAAATAGTGAGGGTTATGGACTAGACTCTCTCATAGACATGCTGTAAAATCAGTATGAAGGATTATGAGACAATGCTTTGTAAACAATATTATAAGAATTTATTCGTACTTTATTTTCAGAAGAAACCAACTGTATTTCACTGACTCTTCAGGAAAAACTGTCTACATCTAATTTGGAATGTATTTACACTTAATGAAATCTTCCACATTATCTAATTAATTTTCATCATCTACAAACAAAAAGAGTTTTTTTTAAATGGTGCAAAACAGGATGTACTTATCTCTACGGACAACCTAATAAGGTTTTTCAGATTTTGAGTGTGTTCAAATACTTGTGAGAGTCTTAATGCCATAGTACGATAAAAGCAAACTAACAGCGTCAGCATGATGAAATCTGCATTCTTTTCCTATAGTTGAGATTGAACCAAGGGCCTTGCATATGCTAGACAAATGCTCTACTACTGAGCTGCACTCAGCTTTAAATTTGCCTTTTAAAAAACAATGATACGCTCTTCAATAAGAAAACTATACAATCATTAGGCTTGTGAAACGTGTCAGCTCTCTCCTAAACTGCAGACTCCTGAATACCGGCCTTCATTTTCTTCAGCTAATACTTCTTCAGAGTCAAAGTACTGTATATGTTTGTAATGCAGTCCCCTTTGTGTTTAGGAAAAATCTTGATAAAACAGTGCACTGATCGCATGCTAAATAATGTATCAGAGTTTTTTGTGTCTCTTACAGCATGAAAAAACCATGCTGTGCAGAAATAATTTCTTAAATTCTGATTTTGATTGAATGATAGTACACATTTTTTCCTAAATACAGCAACTTTAAAGAATTTATCTTTTCTATGTCTTCCTTTATCTCTAAAATGACTGAATTTATTTTTATAATCTTCTGATTATCTTATTACCTTGTGAGACTCCAAAATATTTTGTACATCCTATGATTATACCTCCTGGGTATCTTTTCTCCTTGTAGTTTTGTTTTTGCTCCAGGTAATTTTTCCTCTTCAGGAATGATACGTGTTATGTGCCTTAAGTTTTCAGAGTACAAGGACAGAGTAGCATTTTTTTTGTCGAGGTGCATAAGGGATGTCTCAGGACAGGACCAGTTTTTGTGCTGATTTAGGGTTACAGAGGAATGTTCAGTAGAATCACTGAGCAGGGTAGGACAGGTCTTGGGTTTTTGCTTTTTGCAGTTGACAGTTCATTGTTGTTCTTTTCATTTCCTCCAACTATGAGCATGGGCACAAACCACACATTTTCCATCTTCCTTACGCTGATTGTAGAATTTTTGAAGACTCAGAAACTAAGGCTTGGGAAAAATCATTGTTTCAGATACTGACCTTGATTCTGAAGTCATACTGTCTAGATGGTGACATTTATTGGTCAATGGCAGCATCCCTTCTGGCTTAATGATGGGATTTGGGGGCCGTATTTGCTTTAAAATTTAGATACATTCTCAGCTATTAATTTAATCATTTTAAAATTAATGAACTTTGTTTTATGGCAGTTTTAAGGTACATTACAATTGAGTGTTAAATGAAGAGAGTTCTTCTATGCTATAGACCCTAAATATATGTAACCTTCCCCCCTTTTTGCATCTTGCACCACAGTGATCCCTTAGTTACAACCCATAAACAAACATCATAATCACCCAAAGTTTACAGCTCACAGCAGGGCTCAATCTCAGTGCTGGACAATCTATGGATTTCACCATATACTGACCTAGACATGCACTCACCATTGTATCGTGCAGAATAGCTTCACTACTGTAGAAATCCTCTTTAATATATTTTTGATTTGTTATTTCTATGGTATTTTAGTTGGACAAAAGAAAAAAAATGGTCAATGCTTAATTGGATGAGCTGAAAAATAGGCATATCTTTCTAGGTTTTATGTTTCATCATTATTTTTAAATATATTTCCAAATTATTAGTAGAAATATGATACATAGAAGTAGGAAAAAATTCTCCAGCGGACTTCATCATTTGTCATTTCAATGAAGATTAACAAAATACTATTAATGACATAAAATTATATAATATTACAAAACTCTTGCTGAAAGTGTATTTGATATACCTGCTGTGAGCCCACTGTAGTACTTCACACTGTAATCAGATCTCTTATACTATGGAACTGGGTGCTGATGCAGTAATACGCAACCTGATGCTTTTTTGCTTATTTCATAGTTTTATAAGTATCTTTAAAATATATAATGGTGAGTAATATTTAAGATATTTCCATAAAATTCTCCATTGCTTTCTTATATAGATTAGGAACTAGTGAAAATGTCATCAGAAAGAACATAAAGACCTCTTCTCTTGCATACATACACATGTATATATTTTCAGTATTTAGATATTGAAATAATGAATCATTTAAATTACAGCTATGAAATATTTAAAAAGACATCTCTCTGTACAAGTACCATGCTGCTACCATTATCACTTTGTAAAAGTTGCTTCTTCATACATGTCGAAATAGTACAAAAATTCTTTTACAAATCATATCATCTCCGATGTGTTAAGTTTTGTTTAAAAGGTTACTATACCCCCCAGCACATGAAATGCTTTTTCTATCATTTTTGTCACTAAGTGCTCTAGGCCTTATACTGAACTCGTCAACTTGTGTGCCGCTTGATTGAGATTACAGGGTATTTGTTTGTATATGTGTGTGTGAATTCTGAAATACCTGTTGTGCCTTTATGATCTGCAGCAGAAAGAAATTATCAAGAGTAGGCACTTGGTTAGTGGTATTAAAATCATTTATACAGTGTAACTTTCTAATATTTGTTACTTACTTAAAATTTGTAATTCCATTATCATGTAAACTGGTCCCCTAAATGCGTTCAATAATAGATTTTTTTTCCTACATTTTTGTAGGAATTTGCTAAAGTATAAAGATAAAGATAAAAATGATTCATAGATTGCTAACAAAATATGCAAACATAGCAACAAACATGTTGTAACACATGAAGAGCTTATTAAATGTGTATTTTCTCTAGCATTTGTCAGGCTTTATGTTGCTCTTGACATTGGAAATTTTAGGATTAAAATGATCGAGATTAAACTACCGAGAAGAAAACTTTTTACATATAACTTCTGCATAATCTCACTACTCTAACAGTTGTGATAGGTTTATGACTATACCGCCACCTTTACAAACATGCAAAATAGTAGGTTTTAAAGGAGCACAGGAAAAGTTAACTGTTAAAACCCGAGGTCGAAAACTACAAAGTGTAAAATCCCTCTTATCAGATGGTTTGGTATCCAAACCCCTTGTCCTTCAACCACATTAACTCACTGTATAAAAGCACAGAGTATGGGGTGATTGTGGGAGGTTTTATTTAACTAGTACTACATTGCAGAAGGACTTACCAACTGGAGCAGGCAAACTAATGAGCCTGAGTTATTAGAACCACTGCCCAGCTAATTCAGGATGGCAGGAAGCTAGGACCTGAGGAAAGCGAGGAGTTTTGACAAAATGGCAGAGCCTTTCCAGCTTAAAATAACCAAACATACAATGGTGAAGGAGCTCCCAGAGAACAGAATATTCAAAATTAAGACTATAGAGGGTTTGCAACTATTAGCATGGCAATTTCTATGTGGGTGTGTGTATATGAAGAATTACAAACTCTTGTTTCCTGTTACTCTAGTATAGAAATGTTTGTTCTAGTAAAACTCAATCTTTGCCTTTATCACCCTTGGATCACACTGGCCTTTTGCTCACACGGTGCTTGTTTTCTTCACATTACAGAATTCCGCCTGTCCTTTGCCGCCTTCACGGGTGCTTTCCTGGAGCCACTGGCACAAATTATCCTCATTTCTCCTCCATCACACTGCTCAACAGGAACATGAAACTTTGTATGTGTCAGAGTGATTATTCTTCAAGAATTAATTAGTGTTAGCATTACCTGCAGTTATCAACTTATCAATGATGCTTTTCAACAAGTTCATATCGGCACATAGAGTAAGCATTTGATGAATAAATAAATTAAACAGTGATTGTATCAGTGAATAAAAGAAATGAGTGTCATTTTTTATCTGAAATTCTAGATAGCACTGAACGACCCCATTGTGCTGACTGGATAATTGGTGTAATGAAGTCTGGCATTTTAACGATACTCTTATATTATCATTTGGCTTAATGTAATATATTGAGACCGGACATAGAAGACATGAGCTTAATTCCAGGATTTATTGTATAATAGTGGATAGAGTTCAAACAGACATACCTCATACCATTAGCCTCTTTTCATGAAGAAGTGTATTTCTGTCTAATGCAATGAGTAAAGAATTCACACTGTATATATTCTGGTATTATCAGTTACCAAGTCTGAATTCTTGCTCACTTTTTCTGAAATTCTCGTTTCTTGTGTGTGTTTATTCATTGTAATAATCCTATGATTATGGCACAGTTAAAACACTGTGAAGACATCTTTTATAGAATAATACTCCAAACAAGAAAATGTCCTCATAATCTCATTCAATAAACTTAAATTTAATTACTGCCCCATTTTCTATTGTGTATATTAAATATTCACTTTCAGCATTTAAAAAAAAAAATCCAAACATCACACATAAGCCTAAACCAGTCTGAACAAATATTGGTAATTAATATTCAAAACACTAATAACCTAAAATAAAGACATTAACTATAACTATTTGTTTGCTAATATTTCAGGTATTAATTTTACTGATTTAAAATTGTTTATTTCCTATTGTGGAAAAAGAAATTTCTTTTACATGGTCATGAATTTTCTGACAATTATTATGTATTCTTTTCTTGGTGTGTGTTGATGGATTACTTTATTCTAATGATATAAAGAATATATGTATCTATATATGGGCATCAGTCATACTTATTATTGAATTACATTCTGCATTATATTAATTTTGCTAGTTTTAGTTTAAAAGATTTATTCCTAAAGATTTTTTTATGAATATCTCAGTTCTATATCACAAACAGAGAACACTGATTATTTACAAAGTAAAAAATAATATTCTTTCCTTGCTGGTGGTCTGTACCCAAAGAGTTGAAGATGCCGATTCTTTCTCATGGAAGGCGTGTCTTCTATTGCTCTCAATAGAGTCAGCATTCGACACTGTAATTGAAAACCAATACATTGCACTAGTTTTACAATATCCACATACTTTATTGAAAACTGCAATTCATTTTGCATTCATTTGTTTAAAAATCTTAAATAATAAGTCTGTGTCAGACACTTAGTTTAAAATTACTTTCATCCAAGCATCTTCAGCATAATTAATAAAGAAGTATAAAACAAATAACCTGATACCATGTGAAGAAAATACTGGGAGATTTAAGTGTGGCGGTGAGCCTGGTGGAGTTAAAAAACACTTCACATTTAATAGAAAAATTAACATTTTAATTAGGTTTTGTAGGAACGGAAGGTTATAAGTCTCTTCTGCTCCTTAGCAAAGACCTCTACAAGTCAGGAAGGACACACTCTTGGATTTTTGTCACATCCTAAGCGACAAGCTCTGGAAATGACCACTCGTGTGTCCCTGTACACTGCTGTGTAGAAAGGATGACTGGGAAGCAATGTGTATGTATAGAAATACATTCCTGATGTGTGTAGGGAGGAAGTATTGCCTACGGATTAAAAAAATACTAATAACTTTAAACGTCAAATTGAATTTGGTTAAGTAATGCTTTTTTACTTTATGGCACTTAGAAACTAGTACTTTTCTTTAGGTAGATATCCATTCCTCTGGGAAATTTATTATATTCCCACCTCTTCTTACATAAACAGAATCCATTGCTCCTGAAAATAGGCCCAGTCTATACACTGAAGTTCTTTTTGAAAATTCAGGCATCATAACTCAGTTAGTATGTAGGAACAAGAGTTTCTACAATTTGGTTACTTCATTCTAATTCCAAGAACAAAAAGCCTAAGAAAGCTTTACAACTCAAGATTTCTTCAACCGTCAAAGCTGCAAAGAAAACTAAATGAATCATAATACCCAAAGGAATCCGCCTTCTGAACAGTAGATGTGTGACCGAGCTCGCGGGGCAAGAGCGGAGAGGAGGGAGGAACGCGCATGCGCACACTGCCTTCCGTCCTGTGCACGGGGCTGGGAGGCCATCTCCAGCAGAGCAGAAGCGCAGGCCTGGAGCCCGGACCGCCACGTGGCTCAGAAAGCCCACAGCCGGGCAAACATGCCAATGGCGTCTCGGAATCCTACTGAGGCTTGGATTTCAAGTAACATCGAAGGGTTGTCCTGGTTGTCCTGCCGGATTATCAGCTCTTCCCAAACTGGAGTCTGTGCGTTCAGCTCTGCTATTGGGATGACCCTGACTGGCAGCAAGGAGGTCCGGCCTTCCCTAATGTGAGTAATGTAGACACCGTACTTCGTACACTTCTGTGTTTATGCACTTGTAAAATTATCTTGCCAAGTAGGCGTGGCAGAGATCAACTAGAAAAGTGACAAGGCGTGAAAAGTGATCAATCAGCAATACAGCAGTCCATAGAAGCAGATCCAGACACGTGTTAAAATTGCCATTAAAAAACTACAAAGCAACAGTTACAAACATATTAGAAATCTGGTATAAAAGATAGGCTACCTAGTTAAACACATGAGGAATTTAAGCATACATAAAATGGTTTTAGAAAAGAATCAAAAGGAAAGGATCGAAATTTAATAATTGACATCAGAAATGTAAAAAGTACTTAGTAAGCTTATGCAACATGAGTAGAAAAAATATATAGATGCAGCAAAATTAAATGTAAAAGCAGCAATAATGGGTGTAAAAATGGAATGCAAAAGAATTAATATCAAAGGAGACAGGAAAATGAGGAATATTAGTGAAAGTAAAAATATTTTTTATTAATAACCAAATGCATTAAGAAGGTATGAACCCATTCAGATACCGGAGTTCAGAGTTCCACAGCAAATCTATTATAACTAAAGGAAGAAATGGCCGTGTTACAATTATTATTTGATAACAAAGAGAGAGATTTGAAGATAGAGGAGAGTGAAAATGGGAGGAAGGAAAGGGAGAGAGAGAGAAAAGGAGTAAGGATGAGACAATACATTCTACACATTAAGGAATACTATGAATAATTTCTGTCAAATTCAGTGACTTACATGAAATACAGGAATTACTCAAAAATACAACTTTTCAAAACTAAAACAAAAGGAAAGAAAATTCCAAGTGACAACATAACTATTAATGAAATGGAATTAACCTGAAAATATTAAGTCACAAGTGAGATAGCAGTCACAGATGGCTTTATTGATCAATTAAATTAAACATTTAATGAAGAATAATACCAACCTAATACCAATCTTACACAAATTGTTCAGAAGCATGAACATTGTTTCAATATATTTTAAAGTTTGGAGTAAATTTGATAGCAAAACCTATAAAACATGAAAATTATATATCAATATTCCTACTGAATACAGTCACAAAGATCATTAAGAAACATAGCTAAATAAGTCAAGTAGTACCTAAAAAGGGTAATAAATCGTGATGAATTTGACTTTTTCTCAGGAACATAGAGCTTAATATTTAATAATTAATAATGGAATTTAAAATGTGCATATGGCCAGTAGATACAGAAAAAACATTTGACAGTGTTCAATATACTCTTATTGTAACCTTCCTCGGCAAACCAGGAGTAGCAGGACCCTCGCTCAGTCTTATAAAGAGGATCTGCAAGACACCTGCAGTAACATAACAGGAAGCAGTGAAGTTGGTGAACGTTTCCTCTAAGAATAATGACCATGCCAGGATTTCCACTCCATCACATCCGGTTGGCATTTTATCCCAGTTTTTACCAATTGCAACTTCCCTAAAGAACTATATACATAAAATTTGGAAATAAATTTTAAAAAACCTCTATTCACACTTCTCATGCTCACTTAGAATCCTAAGAAACCAACCTAATTACAACAAAATTCTAAAATTAACAAGTGAATGTGCTAAAGTTATTCAACCCAAGATCTATAGAGGAAAAATAATACTATTGCTAACAACCGAAAGCAACCAATAGGACATTAAAATTGAACAAAAATAGCATAACAAAGAAAAAAACATAAAACATAAATTAGGAAAAATAATCAAGGACATGTATGACTTTATATTATATAATTACCCAAAGAATAGACACACACATATTATGAATTATTTTGTAAAAGATTCCAACAGAATTCAATGGGAAAGAATTATCTTCTCAACAAATTATGCTGGAACAATTAAATCTGCAATAAATAAATAAGTAAAGTACCATCTTGTTTATTCATAAACTGATCTGAGGGGAATCAAAATATAATTTTTCAATCAATAGAATGACTAAATTTAAAATTACTACAAAGAACATGAGGTGATGACATGAAACATGTAATAATCAGTTAACATTAATCGTGTTTTTTTAAAAGACATTTTGGAGAACTATTCAGAAATTCATAACATTAGACCTATAGCTGCTCTCTGATCGAGTGATTCTACTGCTAGATACATACCAAATAAAAATGAAGAATGAAGATACATTTTTAAAAAATACTTGTATAATTACATTAATCTCTTTCACATGAACCCTTCACTAGAAACAAATCAGAGGCCCGTGAATATACAAATCAATAATAAGCACTCTACAGTTACAAAATAAAATACCACTTAAAAATGAAGGAACCTGCCAGTATAACCAAAAACATAAAGGAATCTTTTAAACATATATGCACTCAACATGAATATGTTTCTGTGATGTGCCAAAGCAATCAAAACCAATCTTGGGTGTCTTGGGTGGTACAAACCAGACCAGATGTTTAGTGTCAGGAAACAGAAGAACATGGCTAAACCAGCTTTTCTTGGTGATAGAAATTTCAATCTTGCTTTGATGGTTGTTACATAGGAATAGTCAGTTGTTGAATGCTATGATTTTGTGATACATAAAATACATAGCCTTCTCAAAAAACTGAAATTAGAAGTTTCATTTGACCAACCGTTCCCCTTGTAGACATCCTCCCCAAAGAGTTAAAGACATCATATTATAATGATAGATGCATACCCATGTTTATAGCAACACAATTCATAATAGCTTAATCTTTGAAGCAGCCTATATGCCCATCAAGAGATGAATGGATAAAGAAAATGTGGAATTTACACTCAATGGAGGACTATTGTGCCATAAGGGAAGATGAACCTGAGATAATTGTGGGAAAATAATGCATTTTGAGACCATAATGTTAAGTGAAATAAATCAGACAAACAAACTTAGATATCAAATAGTTTCTTCTATATGAGAAACTGAAAGTATAAATAAAGAACAAAATAAAAGATAAATAATAGGAAGTAGGAAGAGTGATCTTTCTCAGAGGAGAAGTGGATGAAGAGATGGACAAATGGGGAATGGAGTGGACAGAAAGAGGGTGAAAGGGGGAAATAAGATGGGTTATGTGAATGTGCTTACTCCCCACAAGGTGCATAAGTGATAAGTGTTATGTACTAAAACATGTATTAAAGAAAATATAATACTAAATATATAACATTTCAAACAGTTTCTGAAAATTGTGTCAGGCAATGCAAATTTACATATTGCTAAGGAAACTATCTTATTTTAAAAAATTTAGTACAAGAAAGTTAAAAAGAAAAAAAATAGAAAAAATAAGAAAGTTAGAAAGCTGGTAAATGTACTGTGTTATAATGCCTTCATATTTTGAAGAATGACATTTTTGCCTTAGACTCCATCATATAATATTTCATTTTAAACTGTCATTAATTTACATGTATTTTAGAATGTGAACCAAAGCAGTATATAGCATATCATCAGATGGCAGCAATCAAAAATAAGAACCTCTAATTTATCTTTAAACTTCTTCCAAGCTACAGAGTAGAATTTAAAAGTAAAAGCAATTTACAACATAGAAGATTTTATTCACACAACATAAGTTGTATATACTGGGTAGAACTGATTTTCTCACGTGAGCATTTTTCTTCTGTCTTGCTCTTCAGTGGTTTGGTAGGTAGCACAATAATAAAAAGTAAGTTCTCTGCATTAGATGATGTAAATATAGTCAGTGTATTCCAAGGATTACACTGAAGAAAGCTCTGAACACTTGTCCTGCATGTGACAAACGCCTTCCACGAGCGACTCCCTCCTCCCAGCCCTCCCGGCAGCCTCTGTTAAAATTGATGACTGCAACCTTACTGCACTTTCCCCTCTTTGAGATTCCAGGATTATTGTTTTGTATGTACCGATGTCTGGACGCTGCACCCCCCTACTTTTCTACAATAATTTCATGCATCACCACCCACAAACATCCAGGCGGCACAGGCACAGCTATGACATCTTTGTGCTCTTCAGAGCAGGTGCGGCATTAGCTCGGTGCCATCCCTAAAGTACAAACCAAGTGCCACAGCGAAGCCGAAGACACAACAGCAATATTGTGAAAGAGCAAATAAGATCAGAGAGCAGAAGATCCGTCTCCCTGAATGCACCAGAATGATGGTCACGACCCGGCCTCGTATTGTTATTGACAGCCCCTGCGATCCTTTCACAGAGTCACAAACCTTTCATTTTTCTCTGCTTTTTTTTTATGAGATTGCGTCATTCAAATCATATACCTTAAAACACCGTTGACAGGAAGCCAGGAGCAACCAGGGCGAAGTTCAAACACAGGTCAGCGTGCAGCCTAACTGAGCTAAGAGTTCTACATCTTTTGCCTAAATTGGAAGAGCATTAAAAATTAATGTGCTGTGATGTGAGATGGCAGTTCTGAGCCTTGTACACAAACAATGCTGCAGAAACACGGACAGGCTGTTGCCTCACAGATATGATGTACCCCGAAGGCCCTGAGGAAGACTCACAAAACAGCACAGAGCTTAAGCCTCCGACCCTCCCCCCAGACTCAGATGAGCTAAGTGGAGAACGAAATGCCCTCGTATTGAACTCAGTATAAACTATAAAATGTATACGGTTTGTAAAGAAACACTGTATATGATAACTCCTCTGATAAGGGGAGAGGGAGAGAGGGGCACCCGAGAAAGAGAGACGGAAAGGGGATGATCAGCGACTCTGATCTGCCTTCAAAGAGACGGAGGCACCATTATTTCGTTCATTCTGCCAAGTGACGTTCTTTGTGTTCCGAGATGTCACCAATCTTAATATGATATTGCATCAAAGATGACCATTAAGCAATAAAATTATTCCATTCTACACTTGTCAATAGATTGGAGTATTTCTAATTAAATATTTGTAGCAATATGTAACTATCTGTAGAGAGGGGCAGTATACTTGACCATTTTTGAATGAAAATGATGAAGAACATTGAATTGGCATCGAGAGCTTAAAGTGCATTATGTTATGCCCGAATCAATATTAAAAATAAAATAACACTGCCACTAAGTATTACGTTTTGCTCCACGTGATCTCAGAAAACAGTCTTAGGCAACGCGGCCCCCTTTGCCAGTTGATTTTAACATGTTATCTTTGTGATATTAAATGCTTTCTCCTTCCTACATAACTGAAATTTTAATACAAAAACTACTAATCATTGTCCAATGAGTTACTCATTGTACAATGGTTGCATTGCATTCAATGAACTATTTATATGACAGACAAACTTAAATCTGAACAGAACTTTGATTCGCTATCCTAACAGACACCAAATTTTCTGGTGCCTGGTTTATTTTTTTTCTCCTGCAATGTTAGTTAAATTTGCAATCGAAATATTCGATACCCTGCATTTGACCCTAGGTAAAAGTTTCTTAAAACTTCTCTGGTCTGGGATATAATTTAGTTGTGAAAACCCTTCTCAGCCTACCCATTCTGAACGACTTGGCTGAATATCATTTTTAGTTTTTCGAAAGTTCAAATTGCTTTGCTAATGTTTTGGGTCTTCATTACCACTTATATAAGTAAGTCCAAAGCAGAAAAAACAAAACAAAACAAAACAAAAAAAAAACTTACTTAATTGTTTAATTGTGTTCTTACAAATAAGAATTTTATACTTTTTTTTTTCCTGCTCCATTTTTAAACCATTAAGGGGCTAATCGAGAGATCTATGTCTCACAGCGATCTTTGTTAAGAGAAAAACCAGAGAGCTAGGGAGCAAAGGTCAGGGGGATAAGGTCAAGAGCTGGTGATTTCGGAAGCATCTCAAATTTAGAGGTCTCTTTTATAGATACTCTCTCCTTCTTGTGTAGCGGAAGATTTACACAATGTGAGAATATAATCTTTCCGTTCTTCCATAATCCCTTCACTTTCTAATCCAAAATCTGATTAGCTTTCATAGTTTCTCAAGACGACCTTGTAAGAGTGGCTAGAGGAGAGGGAAGGAAGGGTGTTCCCCATCTTTCTCTCATCTGGTGACCACGGCTTAGCAGCAGCAAGACCCTGGGTGGCCCGCAGGACAGGACCAGATGCTCCAGGGGAGGCTGTGACAGTCTTCAGACCCCACAGAGAAACTCCTCCCGGGTTGACTCCAGAGCTGATGTAAAACAATTCCACATTTATTTCCCCACACGTAGTAGAAAGTGTTCCTAAAAATGAAAGAAACAACATCTTTTGGCACATAGGTGTGAAACATGGGACCTATAGTAACACTGTTATTATCTAAATGTAAATATTTCTTGCTTGGTTTCAAACAGATCATCATTATTATTTATTTGCCTTGTGGGAGTATTTTAAGGCTAATGCTTTAAGTTGATACTTCCATGCTGTCTCCAGCTACCTATTTGAAATTTAAATTTTGCGAAATGAAAAATGCTTTCCTCATGCCCTTCATTAAACGCTAATTCAAAACCTTCCTCTGAGATGAATGAATTGGCTGTGCCTCAATCTGGCACTCGTGGGCCCTGGCGGGCAGACAGGCGAAGACACTGCACCTGCAGGGTCCCAATCTTCAGAGGGGCGGCCGGAGAGAGAGCTTTTAACTGCTGGCTTCCTGGTGGAAACAAAGAAAATAATTTGCCCTATTAGATCATGGCTTGTCTTGGCAATAATCCAGCTTGTGAAATGCTTTAATTTTTGCTTGCATTCTGAAGAGATCAGCAATGAAAGAGAGTACTTTGTGCAGGGGTAATTCAGGAATTAAAAGAATGATTACAAACAACATGCTAGTTTTAACCGCAGAGCATGTGAAATATGCCAAAAGGAACTGTCTTAGACCATCCATTCCTCCCAGATTAAAATGCGTGATGGTGATATCAACCAAGAATTAGGAAGTGACCTACAGATCATCACATCGTTTTAGGAGAAGATGGAATCAGGTATTTATCTCAAAAAGGAAAACTTCAGGCCTCGTTTGGATCGTCCTTTTGTTCATATTGATTTTTATCATAATCTAGCAAGAGAGTAAAACATTCTTGGGCACAGAAGTAGAATAAACCTCCCTTTCTCATTACACCAGAGAGCGCCTAAGTAGCAGAAGATTTTGATTTAGATTCGGGCATTAAAATTAAATCACGCATCCTAAGGAAAAACGCTCTGTAATAATGAGAGTCACACACATGGGACACCAGGGCACCATTGAATAATGAAGCAAACTGCAGTTGCCGTGTGGGGCCCGAGTGATTTAATGAAGAGTGCATTTGAAAACAAATTTCCTCTTTGCTGTCGTCTATCGATTGCTGGCATATTAGCAAACAAATTACTGGAAGAGATGAATATCGTAAATTAAAAAGGAATTATTTCTCCTCAGTTGAAGTGGCTTCACTTTATGGAGATTTTTGTGGGCACTGTGAGTTGAATGCCCGCAGGTACAATAGGCCGCAGCCAGTTCAACCAAGAAGAATAGATTATAAAGTTCTCCACTCAGGAACTGGTGTTTGGTGACATGGGCCAGCAGCTAGCAACAAAGAAGTGGCCCTCATAGTGGCAATTTTCTCATTATCTTAGCTCTAGGCTGACTTTCTTAAACTCCACCCAAAGACCAGACTGAGGGGTCAAAATTCTTCAGCATTAATTCTAAGCTACTTTAAATGTTCTGAGTTTTCTGTCGCTTTCTTCCCTTCTTTTTAATTCAACATCTTTATCTTCATTGGCCCATTTTAAGATTTTCTGATTAAAATGTTTATGAGTGATAGTTTAACTAGGTTATGGAGTTTTATAAAATGTTTAAGATACAAGTTTTTCTATTGACTGATAAAGATCATTGTAGTAAATATCTTTTTATTAGCAGTTTAAACTGCTGAGGACTAGAATGCAATAAATTCATAAGAAAAGCTTTATCCACCCATCTCATTTTTTGTGAGTGATATGTCACTAATGTTTGGGAAAACACTGAGTTACTTTCACTAGCTTTAATTTCAACCACAAAGGAAGGCATTTATTCTCCAGTTAGCTGTCAGAAATCAGAGGCGTGCTTATTTCGAAGTGGGAGGAAAAAGTGGCAGTCCAACTATCCGTAAATCCCTATTTTGACCTATGCTAGACAATTCTGCATTATTATGATTTTTAAACATCTGACTTCTAAGGAATTGAAAACATTTAACACATAAGTGCAATATTTCACAAGTAATCATTGTTAGATAAGTTGAAAGAGAATTAACTATTTGTATTTGTGTTCATGAGAAGAAAGAAAAGAAGGAAGGAGAGAGAGAAACACAATCAACTTCAAGTAATTTAATTTCACCTTCTAAAATGATTTACATTTACAACTCCTAATAATAGTTGACTTCAGTTCTGCAATGTACATGAGTTTTGAAAAAATGAAGTGCAGAATCCTAAGCGCCCCCAGGCCCTGTGCTTCACATCGGAAACGGCAGAGCTCCTGTTAAGTATCTCCTGATGTAAAGCTCCTTTCCCCTCCCGAGCACAATTTCCATCACTTTAGTTCCCCCCAAATCTGAGGTCTCTTTCCAGGCCAGTCCCTAAATCTTAGACCCTTCATTCCGTGGATAAGTTTCTTGCTCTTGAACCCTTCCCCTACCTGTTACCAAAAATAAATAAATAAATAAATAAAAATAAAAAAAAAAATCTTACACATAGGAAGGGGCAAAGCACCATCCTGGATGGTGAACTGGGGAATATTCATTCCATAACACACCTGAAACAGAGCAGAGATGGGCAGCATTTCAATCACAGTGACTCTGCAGGACCCTCTGCGGACCTGACGGTGCCCCAGGGAGCCCGCCTCCCAGGCAGGGCGGTTTTGCGCACAAAGGAGAGAATGGTTTGTAGCAGTGTGGACACCTTGCTGGTACTGCAATCTGTCTGATCAGGCCGATAGATATGAGGACAAGTGGTACAGCTGGAAATGCCAGGATGATGCTGGACTGGGAGTGTCTGTGCTCTGGCCAGAAATAAGAAACAGACAACCCACGTGCCTGGGACACACACCCATGAGCAACCTCTAAACGGACATTTCAGAGGACAATCATCTTAGTTTGTGCTGTACAATGCCGTGTTTTCTGTACTGTTGCTTTTCACATTTTCTTACTGTCGAATGTGGGTGGAGAAATTTATTTAATGCCTCACAGTTTGAAAAAGAAATCTTGATTGTGTAACCTTCTATAGCTTAAGTAAATTCAAAGAGTCACAGAAAGTTTTGTGTAAAAGGAATTCTTGCAGAAAGCGATTCAGCACCCCAGGGTAACTCAAAATAAGACAAGGCAAGAGAGAGAGAAGGAAAACAAGAAGTGAGTGAGGAAGAGACAGAGAAAGAGAGAGAAAGACCCTCAAAGAGAGCCAGACAGAGGCAAAGACAGAGAGAGGCATTTAAGCTGCAGAAATAGATATTCAGCGAGTGTAATTCTCAGGAAGTTTGAACTTGCCGATTGTGGAATCAAGTGAGGTCTTAACGCAGTCCACTTAGGTGTCTCGGGAGTGAATTTCGCTGTTTACTGGACTGTAACAATACAATTTGGCTTAAAAACAAGATCCCTTCTCTGTCATCCATTTGATCATTTAGCCATTAGCCGTTTGTTTAGGAGTCAACACTTACCTGGCAGATACTGATCTTGGGCTTGTGATATAGGATGAAATAATAAACAAAAATAATCAGCCCTGAGTTGCAGCTCAGCGGGGAGTATGTGGTTAGTGTGTGCCAGGCTCTGGGTCTATCCCTTGTACTATAAAACTTAAACTTTCAGATAAATAAATAAACAACATACTTAAGCCATTTCTCATGTAACTTTGGTTTTTCTTTGGGATGTAGACAACACGTATTTCTTAAGTAATGCAGAGAGTGACACATCCTGTGGAGACACGTTAATGTCACTCAGGAGCTTGGAGATGGCGGGCAGCTTAGCCCAGAAGTTCAGACAAGGTCCCTGTGAGAAGGACACACTTGAGTTGAGACAAGAATTGTGGAATGACTTGAGTCAGGCTTGTGGAGCTCCTGGATGGGGTTATTATTACAGAGAGTGAGCAAAGGTCTCAATGCACCGAGAATATCGAGGTGTTGCCAGACTGTCAAATCAGAGGTCAGAATGCAGGACTTGATGAGCGCAGGAGGTCGCGACGCCCAGTGGTGTCCAAGGGACTGCCAAGGGAGCCAGGTGCAGAGTTTGGAATTTATGTAGAAAAAGAAACCACTGCAAAGTCATGAGTGCTTGTGTGTGGGGGTGGAAAGCTTTTGCTGCTCTGTATAGAGTGCATTATACAGAGGCAAGACCAGAAGCAGAATGATCAGTTAATAGAATATTGCAATCATCTAAGAGGAAAATGAAAGAAGTTGTACAGAGAGACGACAACGGGGCCATGTGGTAGAAATGTGAGTATATGTGGAGTGACTGCATTTGTAGGCTAAAGAAAGAGTATTGTCCTAAAAAGAACAGACAGAAAAAAATTATGATTCATAGTTCTGCTTAAAGAAAGGAGGTAGCTTCAGTCCCAGGTTTCTTGGTGGACGAAAATCACGTGTACCATTCTAGTTGCATTCAGGGGTAGGAAGAAACAAAGTCGTTTTCCTCTGGCGTACATCTGTACAAGGCTTCCCCCTTCCCTATGTCTGTCTGTTAATAACAGAAGTATTAACCTGTGGAAGGAAGAGGAAGGGTTCTCTTTCAAAGTAGAGATCACTGTCTGTGTGTCAATCTGTCCATCCATTGTCCATTCATCCATTTTACTTTAAATGAAAGGAACATCCATGTTACATATTTATTTTTACCTCTCTTGGAGCTGCTTGTGCGGCGTCTTTGCCCAAGTGTTTCTGCCCTGATTTGCAAGTCTTTGCACCGATGACAGACACCTTGGAGCACCCTGTGAGGAAAGCGACAGGCCTCGCTCATGGTGGGCGGGGCACAACTCCCCGCGCTGAGGCTCGGCTCTGCCCTGCCTGACCCTGCCCTGCGCCCTCTTGCCCTCAGAGCCCTGCGGGGATGCAGATCCCCACCGAGAGCCCGCCCTCCGGGAACTGGACCTAAACTAGCCCTGCTGGCCGGGGAGCCCGGCTTTCCGGATTATCTCACATCACGGCGTGTTTGTGCTTAGCATATAAAGTCTTGTTTTCTCATCCCTTGCTTTAAAAGTATACTCAGTGACTGATTTAGATGAATAAATGGAATATTTAGTTTAACCCCGTGTCGTCTGAGTTCTAGGACATGCCAGCTGGTCCTAGAAGGGTGTGATCCTGCAGTCGCCCTCCCAGGGCCCTACGCACCACAGCGCTGTGTCCTAACGCGGAGGACAGAGCTGTGCCGTGGGCCGGACTCGTGGTCAGGGACTGCTGAAGAAGAGCTGCCGGCCTTCACCTGCTGTAACAAGGCCCACTTTTCACGGCTATAAAATGAATGGGAAAGCACGAGTTTGGGATGGAAATGATGTGTGAACACATTTTTGTAAACTGTAAAATACTTGAGAAATGAGAGAAGCAAGGGCATGAGGAAGTGAAGAAGGGTGCCGGGTGGTGTTGACTACACTTTCCCAAGTCCAGGGCCCTGGAGACCTTGGACCGGCAGAGTGGGCCGGCCGTGCACAGGACGGCTCCTTCCACCAAGTGCCGAGCGGAAGGCTGAGGCTGGACTCGCAGTGCTGTTTGGTGGCTCACACCTGCTGTTCTTGGTATTAATGGACAAGCTTAAAACATGCATGCTGGTTGCACAGAGCAAGTTACAGGCAGTTAGGGACAACTACTAAAACTCACTATTTCTTTCTCCCTGCTTTGCCGCTATAAATGCCTATCACTGTTTTCATGCCATTGATGTTATAGAGAAACACAGACGTAAAAAGAATACATCGTCAGATTAAATAAATTGCTTCCACATCATTTTAGGAAATTCTCAAGAAAAATAAAGACAAAAAAGATATCAGGAGAAAAACACATCAATGTTTATATTTTTGAAAAGTGAACACAAATAGGCATATTGCATATAAAGGAATGCATGCCAATAAAATGTCCTAGTTTTAAAATTCAAAGGTTTCCACTCTGGTATCATAGTTTGATATACTATTATTGTCACATTTTCCTTAAGTTTTAAACTCATTTTTCGAGAGACAACTGTTAGAGAATCCAGTATTAGCAAAGAAGAAAACAATATATACATGCAGGTGTGCATCTGTGTATATGTGCTTGTGTGTGTGTCTGTGTGCGCACAATGCCTGAACTCTCTGCTTCAGATATAAAATGCTAAGAAGGATATTCTGGATCTCTGTTAGTGAACCGTCTCTCTCCATCCTAAGTTATTATATAAATACAATTTTAAGATTTACAAAACTAGTCTAAGACTTCTGATCTTTGGCTTTAAATCAAGAAATCTAAGCCACAGAAGTATTGTGTCTCATAATACTATACTATAATATATTGTACTGTACGTTACACCATAAATTTTTATTGTTAAAGTACTTGTCCAAAATTAACCATTCTTTGTGTGATCATTAGAAGTAATATTACACATTTATTAAAAGTAACATGCTTTAGTAATATTCCATGTAAGTCATTCTAGCTAAAGTTTAAGTGATATAAATTTGAAAACAAAATAAAAATTGAAGGAATATTGATTGAATTAGCTAGCCCTAATAATTTTTTTGTTTTTAAAAAGCAAAATATTTTCATGAGCAGCAAATCTTAAAATTAATTTATCCACACAAGCAGTCTCCTGTTCCTTTCCATGTTTTTTACTCTTAAGTATAAAGAAACAGACGAGGCTTCACATAGAATTTCCATTAAAACCAGATCCTTACAAAATATATAAACTGCAAAACTCTTGTTAACAGTGCCACAATTCTCTAAAACATCAAGTCCAATAAAAATACTCTTGGTGTAGATAAAGTCTGTGAATATGGTATGATGAGACGAGAGCATGCTGAATTGACATTTATTAATCATAGTAGAATCCCCATTAAAATTAATTGCACGTGTTGAGAAGAATTCAGAATATAATAAAAAGGAATCACAGTCCTCTGTTTAACCCCATCTTGAGTTGTAACCTGAGACCTGAATATGCATTTAGTTCGTTCTTGCCCAGCATTGATATTCTTTCTGTGATTAGTCTCTGTGTGTGTTTGTGTGTGTGTGTGTGTGTGTGTACACATATCACAATGGACATTCTGTGGCACCTTTACACAACCCAAATCGGTCCTTTATTGTCAAAGTTAGTGAATAATTGTTACTTATGGACTCAACTGATAAAACTACCATTTTTTCTTTGACCTTGCTTAATTTTTAGAAAATGAGATAAACACCAGCAATAAAAGAGTAATGAACAAATTTTGTAATTTCTTTAGATTGAGGAGAAAGTAGAGAGAGGTGTTGTTTTCAAAAACGATAGTATTCTTTCATTTGTTCATGGACATATGGGGTATTTATACACAGTGAGGTGCTACTCTGCCATAAAAAAGATAAACTGGAGTCATTTGTGGGAAAATGGATACACCTTGAGAACATAATATTAAGTGAAGTAATTCAGACACACAAGTTGAAATATTGCATTGTTTCTCTCTCACACACACATACACGACAGATAATAGTAAAAAAGAGAAAGAAAAATAATCTGTATTATAATCCAGTCCGGACAATGTATCTAAAAATGTGTGTTGATTTAGTACAACTGTCTACATTTTTACAGGATCTTGGGCCTACTAGTCTGGTTTTAATCTGTGTATATGATACTTAACTTTATAAGATTTTATGAGATAAATAAATCTGATGCTAAATAAATGAAAGGGGAGTGGAGGGGGGGATAAAAAGAAGGGAATTAGAATGTGTCATGTATGTGTACAGGTGCCCTATAGTGAATGTAATCATTATGTACTGCAAACATGTACTAATAAAAGTCACACACAAAAAAAAAAAAAAAAAAAGAAAAGAAAAGAAAAGAAAAAAATGGTAGTAATGGTTGTCCATACAGTGGCTGGATGCTGTTTTCCAAAAGGCTTCCAGGGATCAGACGCAGATGGGCTGGTGAATGTCACTGCAGCTGAGCTGAGCTTGGGTGGTGGGCCCGCTGCTGTCACAAAAGGGTTCAGGAAAGAGCCAGAGTGGTGGGCTTTGTTCCTGTTTGTGTTTCGTTCTGTTTTTCCTTTCATTTCCTCCAGAGTCTCTGAGAACAAAGCCCAGTTATTCTGCAGATCCTAAACACAGAGTATTTACCCATCAGATTGTGTTCTGTTTACATCTATACTCATCATGATGATATCGAAATTAAATCCCAAATCATATTGTGTTGCCAAATGGCAGATAGAGTCCTCTGGGGTCAAACAATTTACAGGTAATAAAACTTTGGATCTTATGGTTCTGAGGTTGTCAACTAGACATTTCCTGAATGTTGCACATGGTTGTGCTTCTATAAACCAAATAAGTGTCCTGTTCCAAGACGCCGACTTGGATGAGATTTTCAGGTTAAATCTGGGATGTTTTCAGGCAAAGCAAAATGGAATAGTTACTGTGGTTTTTTTTTTTTTTTCCTTTACCTATTTCTAAGTGAAGATTTATCTTCAAAGTAGCAATGTTCACCTTGATTTCATGTTTAGAGACAATAAAGTTAGGGATATTATTGGGGAAAAAAGTGAATTTATCTGTAGTGTGCAAGATGTGAAGCTCGATGGACTTATAACTGATTTGAGATTCATTCTGTGAGGGCTACTCAAGGAGAAGGTTGGCATTTATCTATAATGATCACCTGATGTATTAATAATCATCTTTACAGTAGTAAAATTGCTTATAAACCCAAAAAGTAAATTAAGTATAATGTAAGATGTCACCAAATGTCCTTTAGGCAATACTCCAAATATACTTGAGATCTTAAAAGTGCAACTGACAATGTATTAAGTAGAAAATTATTGCCCAAAAGAAATCCTTCCACATTCATTGACCAAATCGCTATGATTTATTTGTGTGGTGACTTGTGGCTCAAGAAGTCTAGGTCACAGGTACAGAGTGTATAAAGCTCAGAGGTGTCACACACCAGGAAACACTGAATTCAGGCTCCCTTATCCTGTCCCCCTCCTGCCCCAGGGGTGGAGCCAGGTTAAAGAAGCCCACAACTCCTGTGCTCTTTGCCAACTCATTCTAGACCACGTTGCTATCTGGAAAACTAAAATCTGAATTGCTTTTAAGGTTAAACATCAATAAAAATAATTGTTTAAAGATTGCTTAAATGCACTTTTTTGGTGAAAATTGTTTACTCACGTTTAGAATGGTTTGATGTTATCGAATAAACACACACAAAGGACATTGTGGGAAATCCTGGGTCTTTATTCCCCCTTTTGCTCCATTCAGTGTGTCTGCTTGCATTCTTTCAGGGTAACCTCTGCCCCTCAGTACACTTGTGACTGTCTGCCATAAGTGTAACAGGCTCCGGACCGTCCTGCCCCATGTGCTGTGGCCCCAGACCACACTCTCCATGCACAAGCTAGCTGTGTCTTTGTGAAGAAAACATTAAATGATTACCCTTTTCTTCAAAACAGTGCAAAGTGTGTGGGCCGCTGGTGTCGCCTCACCTCATCCCACATCTCTGGCTGCCTCCCCAGCCCCGGGAATCCCAGGACACAAAGCAATCCTCTCTACCTCTCCCTCTACAGATCTGGCTTCTCTTGTGGCTTCATGGAGACCTTTGCCCATGTTTCTTCAGGACAGTGTCCGCCTCCACCGTCTGCCTCAACTCAAATGTCTGAATGTTCTCAAGAACCCCTGGCTCCCGAACCCGCCATATGTTTCTGTCTCTTAGCTGCTCTGAGTTTTTACCCTTTTTCAAACAGAACCTGTGGCTTGGACGAAAACGCTAGTGGGCGAAAAGGTGGACTGATGGATCTAGTAGCTGTCAGTCCTCAGCAAGCGTCAGTCCCTCCACAGGCTCTCCTTCCTCAGCAGGATTCTAGTACGCCTGAAATTTAAAGGAGCTGGGGACGTTGTTGCTATTGCTTTGTAACAGCAGTTTTTGTTTCTAACTGGAAAATGACCGTCCCGCAGCAGCAGAATATTTGTCATCTTTGTTTTGCTTCTGACTAATCCACTCAAGAGCCGGGTCTCGAGTTGTCATGACTGCTTTCAGGTAAGGGGACAATAAAGTGGTTCCTTGTTTTGAATAATTACAGAAGCTAAAAAGTTAAAAAGAAAGCTATTTTTTCTACAGTTTCATAGTAAAATAAAAAGAAATGTAGCATACGGTTTATACTAAGGAGTTTCTAGATCGATGTGGCTTCAAATAATACTTTTGTATTATGTATGAGATTCTACAAGTAAAATTGTGATCATATGCAGAAATGTAGATCCTGTAAATGGGCCCTTGCTACATCTTCTGATCTGAATAACTAAATATAATAAAACGTCCCTTCCTAGCTCATTTTACTCGCTTAACATTACTTATGTAGCATTTTAAACCATGAAGTGCAATTAAGGAGTCAAATACTATTTGAATTTTACCTGCGCACATAATTCAGTTCTATCTGGCCTCTTGTTGTACCCCATACTCCATCCTAATTTCTCACCCTTTCCTTCCTATAGTTGGCCCTTTCCTCAAAATTTTTAATATTTGTTTTTAAAAATGCAATTCAATTCAAAAAGGAGAAAGCTAAAATTGTCCCAAAATGCCAAATGCCTGAAAAAAAAAAAACCTTTCAATTACTTCTCATTCTCTGTTTTTCATAAATACTTGCTTGTAAACAAACACACAGACACACACACACACACACACACACTCCTGGGTAATTTCTTTACATGCAAAGAACCATGCTATATGCATGCTAGTGTAAGAAATGTGTTTTATTCCGATTAATCATATTTGGAGTAATATATGTGTGTATAGTGTGTATAAGTACACTGTGTACACATGCATACCATACACCTATGGTATATATAAATCATATATAGTATTATTTATATACATATATATAGCTTTTCTTTAAAAATAGAAATAATTGTCTTACATGGGTATACTATAGAGTCAACCAATAAATAATTATAGAGTTTTAGGCAGTTTCTATGTTTTATTGCTTAAAACTCTAATTAAAAACTCTAACATCTTCTGTTCCTTGTCAGATTGTCTCCTTTTTTATAATAAGAGTAAGATTTCTGGGTTGAAAGGCTGCTCATTTAAATTTGACAGATTTGGCCAATCTGTTCTAACAGAAGCTCACGGGAAGAACCTTCCCCGTTCCCGTATCATAAGCCATACTGTGGTTTATGTGTCTGTGTAAACACATATGCTAAAACAAATATCAGAATATTATCACTCCAATTTCTCTCACTATTATTCTGGTTTTCCAAAAATAATGAAAATATTCGTTATTTTTCCACAGTTTGTAATATTGTATTCAAAGGGGATATAGGAACCCTGACTCTCTGAAATATTTTATCTTTAATTTCACCTGCTGTTGGAAGTAATGCTAAGAGACACTTTCCTATTTATTGTAAAGCAACCAGGGCATCTTTTTTCGTGCTCTGTGATTATATATTGTCAGATTCCCTTCAGATCCACCTTATTTCTTATTTATCCATTAGACCAAATAGTTTTTAGAGTCCTGATCATGTGCTTATGGCAGAGCTGGGGAGAGTGTTCCAGGGCGGAGCTGCAGGTTGCAGCTTCAAGTAGGGTTGCTGGGTGGGTCTCATTGGGAAAGTGACTAGAGCAGACACAAAGGCCACGGAAAGAAGGGGCCTGAAGAACAGCCGGGCAGGATGCTTCCAGTAGAGGCAGTGGTGGGGGCACTGTGTCGCAGATGTTCTTGGATGAGTAGGGCTCCCACGTAACTGGGGACAGAGCTGTACACCTTTGCATCCTGCGAGTATGGCTGCCGTCTCCCTTCTCCACATCCAACAGGGCCCGCTGCTGACTTCAGGTCTTCCCTACCTTCCGTGAGTGCATTCGCCTCTCAGTGTCCCAGTAATCTCAAGACATAAGTTTAAAAATTTTACATATTAAAAATATATAGATGAAGCTATTAAAATAGAGATTTTAGCATGCTTTCTTTTCTCTCTCTCTCTCTAACATTGAACCCAGGGCCTCGAGCATGCTAGTGCTGTGCCATTGAGCTACAGCTTCAGTCCCTCAAAATTATTCCTGATAATCCATCTTAAAATTTAAGGTATGAGTTCAAGGCCTCTCCCAAATTTACTTATTTATCATATATTCTGAATAATCACTGTTTTGTTCATATTAGTCAGAGAATTGGAATACTAAAAGCAAACGGGCAAAACTGTTTAGCACTTGGACTCCTGAATAATTCATCCATGCTGAAGAAAATCCACTGAATTTAGGTTTCAAATTCTTTAAACTAAAGTCGTATTTATTACATTCCCTATAATGTCAAGGTTCGTACTTTCTAAATTGATTTAATTTCTATATAGAAACATACAATTTTTCTATGTAAATATTAAATGATAAATTGTAAGAACAACGCTATTTCAAAACCATTAATTAACTATCCGTGATTCTTTGGGGACAAAAAATTTGCTTTAAAATGTCTTAGCTACTATTTTTGTGGCTTTTCAAATTCCAGATTTTAAAAGTCTTGCAGGGTATAATGGTAATTTTGTTTTGTTTTTATCACATGGCTACACAATGACAGATATTTTAGAGAGAATATAGAGGTGTATCGTTTCTTTAGTGAGGAACAATATTCCCCATGAAATACTGCATTAAATAGTCTGTCAGTTAATGGCTCTATTAGCACACAGCAGGCAGGAGGCAGGAAGTCAATTGGTCCCAGTAAACTGCTAGTTTTCTAGCTAGCGAATGGTCTAGGTCGGTGGCAGCGAACCTGCCGCACGAGTGAAGCTCCGAGAGGCTGGCTGTCACTGGTCCAGGTTGGCCATCCGTCGTCTACCGAAAAGACGGATGGCAAATCATACATGAGCTTTGGGTTCAATTCCGTTTTGCTTTGCTGACTAGCCTAGTCAGAAGTCATTGTTTTGTTTTTAATTTTTACCTTTCTGCAATGAAGAACATCTGAGAGCTTTGCCCAGACTTTTTCTGTTAAGCATGCTGAACATCTTCCTCCACGATATAGTGTAACTTTATTCACTAGCAATCTCGTCCAAATCATCTAAAGTGTGTACTCAGGAACACCGAGTGTATGTGTAGTTCAGCTGTGGGGGAGGCCTAGAGAGTAGCCAGGTTAGTGAGATGCCCACAGAAGCCTCCTAACCCAAAGCATCACACTTTCCAGAGTGTAATCATAAATGCCCGAAACCACAGCTACACTGCATGGCCCTCTCTAGTGGTTTGGCGTCTTCACTCAGGGCCATCAAGGAACCAAGGATCTAGCAGAGCACAGCACATAGTAGGATCTTCACAGATATCCAGTGAATGAAGAATGAGTGAATATCAAAATGCTAAGTAGCAAAGGCATTCAGTAACATCACAGCCCAGTCACTTTGAATCGCATATTAGCTAACACAAATTATCCAGTTCTTCACATTTACTAACAAGAATTTCTTTCCCAGAAGAAACAGAGGTCATCGTTTGATCCATGTTGAGAAGCTAAACTTCTTTTTTTTTTGAGTCCTGTGGCTCGAACTCTGGGCCTTGTGCTTTCAAGGCAAGCACTCTAACCACTAAGCTAAATCCCCAGCCCCGAGAAGCTAAACTTAAAGGAAAACTATTTTTATTTTTTATCCTTAGTTTTTCACAAAATTTTCAGTCCATGACAGAAATTACAAGAGGGGCTATTTGGATTTTCCACTTCATTATATAATTAGCAATAAGATGAAAGTGAATTCCACAAAAATCACCGAATGCTTTTTTAGGCAACATCTATCATTATGTCACTATTTCCTCTGAGCCATTTTGTGTGTTACTTTCGGCGCTTAAAATACTTTTTCTAAAACGGGAAACGAGATGGCTTTTACAGCTGTCATGGCTTAAAGACAATCTTACACAGTTCCTTTTACACTTTCATTTTTCTAAATATCTGTGTCTAGGTCCAAAGCCTCTATCTGTAACTAAAGTACTTTCTCACAAGTTAGGAAAAATCAACCTAATCTTACCTTGAGCATTTGGGTTCACAGAATTTATCAAGTATTTTAAAATATTTTGCATTATATTGTTTTGCAATTCATCTGTCTGACTTTCAGAAGAGAGAGAATGTGATCCATCAGCCCATAAATAATTATGGGGTGACATTTTGGATAGGTTCAATTCCTTCCTTTGATTAACTGACATCAATCATTTTGGTTCGAGATCAGATTATTTAGTTAGCAATTGCTTTTGGCTTCTAGTACCAAGTTTTGAATTCAAAGCCTTAGACATTTTAGTGTTGGTTCTCACAAGTGAAAGAGCCCTGGAGGTGACAATACAGAGCTAAACTGGGTTCCCTACCACTTCAGTAAGGAAATCTCCTGCTTCTAGCTGAGTTCTGTCATTTATTACTATCTCAAGAATCTCCTTCATATGTATACATACAGTAGCACCCAAATCATGTCTACATTTCGAGCATGTAGCACTATGCAAGTTCATAGAAAACCCTTTCAGGGTCAATTTGGGTAACCATGATAATTGTTATTTCAGATAACAACTTCTATGCTTATTTCCTAGAATTCTGCAAGTTGCTCTATTCCACAACCTCACAAACAGCAAGTCACAGCCCGTGTCTCATCCTCCTAAATAAATTAAAACTTCAGCTTCAAATCTGGAGATTTTTGTATTATTCCTATTCTTATTTCCTTTTATGTAGACTCCTATTAATTGTTTTCATTTTGAATTGACCTTTCTTCCTTCCAGCTGGGGCTCTCCCTTTTCTAGAATCACATATGAATAAGGCATTTGCATGTCTGGCTGAGGACATCTGGGTGGTCTTCTGCCTCTGTTCCGGTCCTCACCCTCACTTCGGAGAAGAATGGAGAAGTGGGGCTCTTAGCGAGAAATGGGGCGGTCAGGGTTGGTATAGTGGGAAGCAAAAGTTTATTTAAAGTGTGGCAAACACAGAGACAGCAGAAGGGAAACTATCTTACAGCAGAGTGGTGCTACAAGACAGGGGCATCCCACTGGGGATGGCCCAGTGAGTAGGAGATGTAAGTCATACTTAACAGGGGTAAGCTGATTTCTAAAAACAACTGTTTCACTAATTGTCAGTCTAGGCCAGTTAGGGTCTTAGCCTTGGTTTCTGGAAAGGGGGCAAGGTCAACATAAGCAAAGGTGAGTAACACTTTTCTAAGGATACAGTAGGGTACATTTTTTCAAGTACATGGTACACAGATAAACATGTGACGATTTTACAGTTTTAGGCCCCAGGCTTTGTCCTACGGTTTTTCGATGTTCCTCTGCCCCTATACAATGACATTTTGTTAAATCGATTATATTTTTCTCATATTTCTGTATTTGAATGTTAGTTAACATGGTAAAGTTTCCAGTGTCAGCCATTTTGATATATGGTAACCATTATCACAATGATTTTGAATCACGGTTCCGGAATATTTGTACTCGATGCCCGATTTTGTTTGGTGCTCCCTTTCTGGGGCAGCGCTTGCCCACAAGGTAAGGATGTGTGGAGGAAAACGGTGTTTTCCTCCTTCTTCCATTGCAGCTGTCTGTGCTAACAGAACTCGTTTCTAAAGTGGTTTTTGTGTGGATATGAAGACAACTGCCACCACACGCCAACTATGCCGAAATCTCCCTATTCATACAGCCACCTTGTGGGCCTTTGGCAGAGCTCGGGGACAGAGCCCCCATTTCCACAGATGTGGGCACAGAGCTGACCACTTAAATTTCTTGACTAGATTTCACACATAATTTTTTACAAATATTTATGTATAATCTCATCTGTGAAAATAATTTCTCTGATTATTCTACATTTAAGTACAATTATGAACTACAATTTGTACCAAACACTACTAGACAAATATTTTCAGAGTTAAATATTTCCCACTAAGCCTTCCTGTGATTAAATATCTACTTAAGTGTAACCATTCTGTAGCAACCTCATAAAATTAAGGGATACAACTTAATTAGGTTTTAGTCCTAAACATGAAAGGGATGTTCTGTGTTGTTCAAAACAGTTGGTAGTGGCTTTAACTACATTACTTTCTCCTTCTACTAACCACATTCCTGTAAGTATTCTTCAGCACTCTTGCTATAGCACCACATCCCCACATCTATGATTCATATAGATAACTATGTCCACTGTTATACCTTTCGGTATTCATTTGCAATATATGAGCCCTCCTGCACTTCTGATCAGCAATCAAGCACTTCTTTTTTATGGAATTTTTCTCAACCTTTCAGCCTTATGTTATGTGCAAACTGAAGGTTACTTTACTGTTGAAGATTTATTGGTTTATTTTATACAATTTTAACTTACTTTTGTTTAGATGTCTTAAAATCACACAGAACTTTAATCACTTTTCCAGTCTTCACTGTTACATTTCTCTTTTGAGAAAACAAAAAAATTAAACATAATTTTCTTTGAAAATGTATAAATTTCCCATAAACATAAAATAATTGTCCTTTAGTTATATAATTTATATAACAAATTTTATGTAATTATGAAAATAGTATATATATTACATATATGAGAGAGAAACATTTATGTGGGATAAAATCTTATACTATATGATCATATCTAGTGTGTTTAGTCACAGGGATAATAATTTTAACTGCAAATATATTAAACAATTCATACATATATGTTCACACTTTTTGAAAATGTAAGTTACTTGGGTAAAATAATAAATGGGCAAAAAGCTTAGATTCCTATATTGTTCCAACTAAATGCTTATTGTATGATATTTGAGGAATCTCTTCCCTTTTATACGAGGGCTTCACTCCAGTGTAAATTTCTTCACTCCATGATTTACATTTCTCTAGAAGTCATTTGTTACTACTGATTTCTGCATTTTGCAATTTTTCTATTGACTAAATATGTCCTTTCTTGTATTTGACATTCAAGAAGGTGAAAACAGGCACTAGACTAGTACAGGAGTGCAGAGAGATACCGGGCGGGGTAGAGGAAATCGGGGTGCGATCCTCAGAGAGGGAGTAACCGACCGTGCGGACTTCGAGTCGGATTGGTGAGCGCTGGATTAACCAGCGCACCCGTGGCCGGCTGATCTGAGAAAATGAAATCTGACACGAGATCTGTAGAACAAGAAAAAATACACAGTAGAACAGTGAGAAATTACACCGAAATGTGTATAAGGGTATTGAATAAAGAGGCGTGTTTTGGAAACCAAGTGAGAATATAACTTAGTCAATTTTCTGGAAGGTTGCATGTGAAGAATGTGAAGCGACTCGGATTGGTTGAAGAAGTTGAGCAAGGAATAGTACCCTTAATACAATTGAAAAGAAACTCAGAGTGGCAATTAGTGTGGGAGAAGAGGAATTGTGTTTTGGGGAATGTGAAAGACCTGAAATGGGAGGTGTTGAAGGCCCTGTGAAAGACCCGTGGGGAGGTGACAAATAGGATATAAGCACTGTGCGTTCCGGGAAGGATAAATGTCAGCGATATAACCATCAATGCATGGATGCTATTTCAAACCACAGAAAAGGACAGATTCTGTAAATAGAGAAGTTGTCGTGCCCGAGGGTTTTGGCACTAAAACTAATGCTTGTAGGGTGTGGTGGGCGAAGGAAAGGAAAGTTGGAAAGTGGTGGGGCATGCAGTGTGAAGAGAGCTGACATAGACTGAGAGGTACTGCTCAGCTCCCAAGAAAGGTACACCGAGGCATCTGTGGGAAAATGGGTGGATCCTGAGACCATCGTACTCAGTAAAATAAATCAGACGCAAGAGGGTAAATATCACATGGTTTCCCTTAAACAAGAAACCTCGAATGTAAATAACTCAAAGGGTAAAATAAAGGAGAGATGATAGAAAATGGGGAAGTAGGCATTTAGATGTTGGAAGGAAATCTGAGGAAGTGGAAAAGTGGAGGTGGATGTGGGGAAGGGAGTAAAATGATGAAGATACCAACACAAATGTGTACTAATTATTCAAAACGAATGTAATTATTATGTATTACAAATATGTTCTAATAATTTTTAAAAGCTGAGTGGAAGAGAGGGAGTGACCACTACAAAGAGTTTGGCAGAATGTATAACAGAGAAGCAGCCACTGGAAGCAGCAAGACGTTCCTAGTGATGTGCTAAGAACCGCAGCAGGCAGAGGGAACCGCAGGCAAGATGAGAAGAAAATCTGCTCAAACGCATATTAGCATCATACTGCCTCCAGACCCTCACCTGTCATTTGACCTTTCTGCCATCTCATACGGGTGACTACATTGGTTACTTCCTAGAAATGGGGTGATAGAGAGGCAGAAGGCACTAAGGAAGGATCTTCTGGGAAATTATCAATCAAATATGAATCCAGCATAGTTGTAGCTAATGGATATAGTGACAATTGAGGACAACAAAGATCAGGGATTACATTTAGTGCTGATTTCTACTTCCGTAATTTGCGCTCATGCTATTTTCATTCTGTAAACATTTAAAATGACATCCAAAATAAAAATGAAGCAAAAACTCCAGTGGCCTCGTTAAGAACGAGTCTAGTGTGTCAGTAGGATGATGGGATTTTACCAAAGGTGTCATGGGTCCCACTGTAACTAGAACGTGGGCACAGATGTAGGGATGCTGCATTTTTAAGAGCGAAAAACTGATGGTGGTTCTATCACGTTGATTTAAATTTCCCAGAGTGATTTAAAACAAATTTTAACTTGAAAACAAATGTAACAGCAATATTTTGGCTAGGAGAGGTGGGAAATTGGTTTTTCGAGACTTGAGAAGCAAAGAGATTGAAAAAAATTATTCGTCTAAGAGACTGGAACATAATCTTGCTAGTGTCACATAATAAGTTGCTAATGAAGAAATTTTGCTTCCTTCCAGTGACCCGGAGGAGAAACAGAGATTGAAAAACACTGAAATAAAATACAAATAATATTATTCTTGTTCCTGTTCTATGAACGGCAGTGAGGATGTACACAGTAGTTCACAACTACTTTGGAAAGTCCCTGCAGGCTCGTATCCCCCACATGTGTTTTTACTCCCCTCAACATGGGATTTAATCAGAGTGCATTAGACCTGGCAATGACCTTAAAGAGCATTCTTTCCAACCACACATTTTATATGCAAGAAAAGTGAGGCCTCTGGGAGCTTCATGGTTCATAATTTGGACTACTGAGTTGCTGCAATAAAGGCAGCCTCAATCTGCTGATTTTAGTTTTGTATACAAGAATTCAGAATTATTTTACTAGATGATTCTTCAATCTGCAAATTCCCCTAACAGGCAATTACAGATTACAAGATACTTTCTGTTTATTATAATTGCATACCACATAAGAAAGGTGTAGGAAGGGAGAGGAATATTACCAAACAAATTACTGTCCAAATATTTTATATTTGTGAAGATAAAAATAAAATAAGGAAGTGTACAATGAAATTTCAAAAATCTGTAAGTTGTATAATAGCATAAGAATTTTTGGGGTCAAATATTTTATTGTATTATAAAAAAGAATTGCATTATCATATTATCCTCATATA